>CAJQUW010011067.1:0-30459 GCA_907163375.1 Prostheceraeus crozeri
TCAATATCGACATCTTCCTTTGGACCTTCCACATTTACATCAATGTCAGCATCTCCACGAGCTTCACCTCCAAATTTCGGCATGTCAATACCGAAACCGAATCCTCCCTTCTTCTTCTTCTTTTTCTTCTTACCATCTTCGTCATCTGATCCACTGCTACTGCTACTGCTGTGTGAATGATCCTTGTCTTTGATATCTATGTCAATGCCGCCTCCGATGTTGGCTGATGGAATATCTATGTCACCACCACCAGATGGAACTTCGATTTCAATATCGACATCTTCCTTTGGACCTTCCACATTTACATCAATGTCAGCATCTCCACGAGCTTCACCTCCAAATTTCGGCATGTCAATACCGAAACCGAATCCTCCCTTCTTCTTCTTCTTCTTTTTCTTCTTACCATCTTCGTCATCTGATCCACTGCTACTGCTACTGCTGCTGTGTGAATGATCCTTGTCTTTGATATCTATGTCAATGCCGCCTCCGATGTTGGCTGATGGAATATCTATGTCACCACCACCAGATGGAACTTCGATTTCAATATCGACATCTTCCTTTGGACCTTCCACATTTACATCAATGTCAGCATCTCCACGAGCTTCACCTCCAAATTTCGGCATGTCAATACCGAAACCGAATCCTCCCTTCTTCTTCTTCTTCTTTTTCTTCTTACCATCTTCGTCATCTGATCCACTGCTACTGCTACTGCTGCTGTGTGAATGATCCTTGTCTTTGATATCTATGTCAATGCCGCCTCCGATGTTGGCTGATGGAATATCTATGTCACCACCACCAGATGGAACTTCGATTTCAATATCGACATCTTCCTTTGGACCTTCCACATTTACATCAATGTCAGCATCTCCACGAGCTTCACCTCCAAATTTCGGCATGTCAATACCGAAACCGAATCCTCCCTTCTTCTTCTTCTTCTTTTTCTTCTTACCATCTTCGTCATCTGATCCACTGCTACTGCTACTAGATTGAAGCTAAACTTCTTCCTTCTTCCTTCTTTTTCTTTCCATCTTTTTCATCATCTTCCGATTCACTATGTGAATGGTCTCCTTTCAAGTCAATATCAATGTCTCTACCAACCTTCGGAAGAGATACATCAATGTCGATGTCACCTTTAGGCTTCTCTATGTCTAGGTCGATGTCGACATCTACATCGGGCTTCCTGACGTCTACATCGACATCAAGATCAGCATCGCCTCCCATGCCTCCTTTGAACTTTGGTAGCTTCACTTTTGGCATATTGGGCATATCAAAGCCAAAACCAAACCCTCCTTTCTTCTTCTTTTTCTTCTTATCATCATCGTCGTCAGAGTCGCTGTGGGAGTGGTCTCCTTTCAAATCGATATCAATGTCGATGTCACCTTTAGGCTTCTCTATGTCTATGTCGATGTCTACATCGGGCTTCTTGACATCCACATCGACATCAAGATCGGCATCGCCTCCCATGCCTCCTTTGAACTTCGGTAGCTTCACTTTTGGCATATTGGGCATATCAAAGACAAACCCAATGCCTCCTTTCTTCTTCTTTTTCTTCTTATCATCATCGTCGTCAGAGTCGCTGTGGGAGTGGTCTCCTTTCAAGTCAATATCAATGTCGATGTCACCTTTAGGCTTCTCTATATCTATGTCGATGTCTACATCGGGTTTCCTGACATCCACATCGACATCAAGATCGGCATCGCCTCCCATGCCTCCTTTGAACTTTGGTAGCTTCACTTTTGGCATATTGGGCATATCAAAGCCAAACCCAAACCCTCCTTTCTTCTTCTTTTTCTTCTTGTCATCATCGTCGTCAGAGTCACTGTGGGAGTGGTCTCCTTTCAAATCGATACCAATGTCGATGTCACCTTTCGGCCTCTCTATGTCTATGTCGATGTCTACATCGGGCTTCTTGACATCCACATCGACATCAAGATCGGCATCGCCTCCCATGCCTCCTTTGAACTTCGGTAGCTTCACTTTTGGCATATCGGGCATATCAAAGCCAAAACCAAACCCACCTTTCTTTTTCTTCTTATCATCATCGTCGTCAGAGTCACTATGGGAGTGGTCTCCTTTCAAGTCAATATCAATGTCGATGTCACCTTTAGGCTTCTCTATGTCTATGTCGATGTCTACATCGGGTTTTCTGACGTCTACATCGACATCAAGATCGGCATCGCCTCCCATGCCTCCTTTGAACTTCGGTAGCTTCACTTTTGGCATATCGGGCATATCAAAGCCAAAACCAAACCCACCTTTCTTCTTCTTTTTCTTCTTATCATCATCGTCGTCAGAGTCACTGTGGGAGTGGTCTCCTTTCAAATCGATACCAATGTCGATGTCACCTTTCGGCCTCTCTATGTCTATGTCGATGTCTACATCGGGTTTCCTGACGTCTACATCGACATCAAGATCGGCATCGCCTCCCATGCCTCCTTTGAACTTTGGTAGCTTCACTTTTGGCATATTGGGCTTATCAAAACCAAACCCAAAGCCCCCTTTCTTCTTCTTTTTATTCTTGTCATCATCGTCGTCAGAGTCACTGTGGGAGTGGTCTCCTTTCAAATTGATATCAATGTCGATGTCACCTTTAGGCTTCTCTATGTCTATGTCGATGTCTACATCGGGTTTCTTGACATCCACATCGATATCAAGGTCCACATCAGGTTTCGCTACATTAACATCAATGTCAACATTCCCTGACCCTGGTCGACCACCTTTGAACTTAGGTAAATGCATTTTCGGCTTTTTCAGATTGAAGCTAAACTTCTTCTTCTTCTTCTTTTTCTTTCCATCTTTTTCATCATCTTCCGATTCACTATGTGAATGGTCTCCTTTCAAGTCAATATCAATGTCTCCACCAACCTTCGGAAGAGATACATCAATGTCGATGTCACCTTTAGGCTTCTCTATGTCTATGTCGATGTCTACATCGGGCTTCCTGACGTCCACATCGACATCAAGATCAGCATCGCCTCCCATGCCTCCTTTGAACTTTGGTAGCTTCACTTTTGGCATATTGGGCATATCAAAGCCAAAACCAAACCCTCCTTTCTTCTTCTTTTTCTTCTTATCATCATCGTCGTCAGAGTCGCTGTGGGAGTGGTCTCCTTTCAAATCGATATCAATGTCGATGTCACCTTTAGGCTTCTCTATGTCTATGTCGATGTCTACATCGGGCTTCTTGACATCCACATCGACATCAAGATCGGCATCGCCTCCCATGCCTCCTTTGAACTTCGGTAGCTTCACTTTTGGCATATTGGGCATATCAAAGCCAAACCCAAAGCCTCGTTTCTTCTTCTTTTTCTTCTTATCATCATCGTCGTCAGAGTCGCTGTGGGAGTGAGTGGTCTCCTTTCAAATCGATATCAATGTCGATGTCACCTTTAGGCTTCTCTATGTCTATGTCGATGTCTACATCGGGTTTCTTGACATCCACATCGACATCAAGATCGGCATCGCCTCCCATGCCTCCTTTGAACTTTGGTAGCTTCACTTTTGGCATATTGGGCATATCAAAACCAAACCCAAACCCTCCTTTCTTCTTCTTTTTCTTCTTATCATCATCGTCGTCAGAGTCGCTGTGGGAGTGGTCTCCTTTCAAATCGATATCAATGTCGATGTCACCTTTAGGCTTCTCTATATCTATGTCGATGTCTACATCGGGCTTCTTGACATCCACATCGACATCAAGATCGGCATCGCCTCCCATGCCTCCTTTGAACTTTGGTAGCTTCACTTTTGGCATATCGGGCATATCAAACCCAAAACCAAACCCTCCTTTCTTCTTTTTTTTCTTCTTATCATCATCGTCGTCAGATTCGCTGTGTAGTGGTCTCCTTTCAAATCAATATCAATGTCGATGTCACCTTTAGGCTTGTCTATGTCTATGTCGATGTCTACATCGGGCTTCTTGACATCCATATCGATATCAGCTTTCTTGACATCCACATCGACATCAAGATCGGCATCGCCTCCCATGCCTCCTTTGAACTTCGGTAGCTTCACTTTTGGCATATTGGGCATATCAAAGCCAAACCCAAAGCCCCCTTTCTTCTTCTTTTTCTTCTTGTCATCATCGTCGTCAGAGTCACTGTGGGAGTGGTCTCCTTTCAAATCGATATCAATGTCGATGTCACCTTTAGGCTTCTCTATATCTATGTCGATGTCTACATCGGGTTTCTTGACATCCACATCGATATCAAGGTCCACATCAGGTTTCGCTGCATTAACATCAATGTCAACATTCCCTGACCCTGGTCGACCACCTTTGAACTTAGGTAAATGCATTTTCGGCTTTTTCAGATTGAAGCTAAACTTCTTCTTCTTCTTCTTTTTCTTTCCAGCTTTTTCATCATCTTCCGATTCACTATCTGAATGGTCTCCTTTCAAGTCAATATCAATGTCTCCACCAACCTTCGGAAGAGATACATCAATGTCGATGTCACCTTTAGGCTTCTCTATGTCTATGTCGATGTCTACATCGGGCTTCTTGACGTCTACATCGACATCAAGATCGGCATCGCCTCCCATGCCTCCTTTGAACTTTGGTAGCTTCACTTTTGGCATATTGGGCATATCAAAGCCAAAACCAAACCCTCCTTTCTTCTTCTTTTTCTTCTTATCATCATCGTCGTCAGAGTCGCTGTGGGAGTGGTCTCCTTTCAAATCGATATCAATGTCGATGTCACCTTTAGGCTTCTCTATATCTATGTCGATGTCTACATCGGGCTTCTTGACATCCACATCGACATCAAGATCGGCATCGCCTCCCATGCCTCCTTTGAACTTCGGTAGCTTCACTTTTGGCATATTGGGCATATCAAAGCCAAACCCAAAGCCTCGTTTCTTCTTCTTTTTCTTCTTATCATCATCGTCGTCAGAGTCGCTGTGGGAGTGGTCTCCTTTCAAATCGATATCAATGTCGATGTCACCTTTAGGCTTCTCTATGTCTATGTCGATGTCTACATCGGGTTTCTTGACGTCCACATCGACATCAAGATCGGCATCGCCTCCCATGCCTCCTTTGAACTTTGGTAGCTTCACTTTAAGCATATTGGGCATATCAAAACCAAACCCAAAGCCTCCTTTCTTCTTTTTTTTCTTCTTGTCATCATCGTCGTCAGAGTCGCTGTGGGAGTGGTCTCCTTTCAAATCGATATCAATGTCGATGTCACCTTTAGGCTTCTCTATATCTATGTCGATGTCTACATCGGGCTTCTTGACATCCACATCGACATCAAGATCGGCATCGCCTCCCATGCCTCCTTTGAACTTTGGTAGCTTCACTTTTGGCATATCGGGCATATCAAAACCAAACCCAAAGCCTCCTTTCTTCTTTTTTTTCTTCTTATCATCATCGTCGTCAGATTCGCTGTGTAGTGGTCTCCTTTCAAATCAATATCAATGTCGATGTCACCTTTAGGCTTGTCTATGTCTATGTCGATGTCTACATCGGGTTTCTTGACATCCATATCGATATCAGCTTTCTTGACATCCACATCGACATCAAGATCGGCATCGCCTCCCATGCCTCCTTTGAACTTCGGTAGCTTCACTTTTGGCATATTGGGCATATCAAAGCCAAACCCAAAGCCTCCTTTCTTCTTCTTTTTCTTCTTATCATCATCGTCGTCAGAGTCGCTGTGGGAGTGGTCTCCTTTCAAATCAATATCAATGTCGATGTCACCTTTAGGCTTTTCTATGTCTATGTCGATGTCTACATCGGGTTTCCTGACGTCTAAATCGACATCAAGATCGGCATCGCCTCCCATGCCTCCTTTGAACTTCGGTAGCTTCACTTTTGGCATATTGGGCATATCAAAGCCAAACCCAAAGCCCCCTTTCTTCTTCTTTTTCTTCTTGTCATCATCGTCGTCAGAGTCACTGTGGGAGTGGTCTCCTTTCAAATCGATATCAATGTCGATGTCACCTTTAGGCTTCTCTATATCTGTCGATGTCTACATCGGGTTTCTTGACATCCACATCGATATCAAGGTCCACATCAGGTTTCGCTACATTAACATCAATGTCAACATTCCCTGACCCTGGTCGACCACCTTTGAACTTAGGTAAATGCATTTTCGGCTTTTTCAGATTGAAGCTAAACTTCTTCTTCTTCTTCTTTTACTTTCCAGCTTTTTCATCATCTTCCGATTCACTATGTGAATGGTCTCCTTTCAAGTCAATATCAATGTCTCCACCAACCTTCGGAAGAGATATATCAATGTCGATGTCACCTTTAGGCTTCTCTATGTCTATGTCGATGTCTACATCGGGCTTCTTGACGTCTACATCCACATCGACATCAAGATCAGCATCGCCTCCCATGCCTCCTTTGAACTTTGGTAGCTTAACTTTTGGCATATCGGGCATATCAAACCCAAAACCAAACCCTCCTTTCTTCTTTTTTTTCTTCTTATCATCATCGTCGTCAGAGTCGCTGTGGGAGTGGTCTCCTTTCAAATCGATATCAATGTCGATGTCACCTTTAGGCTTCTCTATATCTTTGTCGATGTCTACATCGGGCTTCTTGACATCCACATCGACATCAAGATCGGCATCGCCTCCCATGCCTCCTTTGAACTTTGGTAGCTTCACTTTTTGCATATTGGGCATATCAAAACCAAACCCAAAGCCTCGTTTCTTCTTCTTTTTCTTCTTATCATCATCGTCGTCAGAGTCGCTGTGGGAGTGGTCTCCTTTCAAATCAATATCAATGTCGATGTCACCTTTAGGCTTCTCTATATCTATGTCGATGTCTACATCGGGCTTCTTGACATCCACATCGACATCAAGATCGGCATCGCCTCCCATGCCTCCTTTGAACTTTGGTAGCTTCACTTTAAGCATATCGGGCATATCAAACCCAGAACCAAACCCTCCTTTCTTCTTTTTTTTCTTCTTATCATCATCGTCGTCAGAGTCGCTGTGGGAGTGGTCTCCTTTCAAATCAATATCAATGTCGATGTCACCTTTAGGCTTCTCTATGTCTATGTCGATGTCTACATCGGGTTTCTTGACATCCATATCGATATCAGGTTTCTTGACATCCACATCGACATCAAGATCGGCATCGCCTCCCATGCCTCCTTTGAACTTCGGTAGCTTCACTTTTGGCATATTGGGCATATCAAAGCCAAACCCAAAGCCTCCTTTCTTCTTCTTTTTCTTCTTATCATCATCGTCGTCAGAGTCACTATGGGAGTGGTCTCCTTTCAAGTCAATATCAATGTCGATGTCACCTTTCGGCCTCTCTATGTCTATGTCGATGTCTACATCGGGTTTCTTGACATCCACATCGACATCAAGATCGGCATCGCCTCCCATGCCTCCTTTGAACTTTGGTAGCTTCACTTTTGGCATATTGGGCATATCAAAACCAAACCCAAAGCCTCCTTTCTTCTTCTTTTTCTTCTTATCATCATCGTCGTCAGAGTCGCTGTGGGAGTGGTCTCCTTTCAAATCTATATCAATGTCGATGTCACCTTTAGGCTTCTCTATATCTATGTCGATGTCTACATCGGGCTTCTTGACATCCACATCGACATCAAGATCGGCATCGCTTCCCATGCCTCCTTTGATCTTCGGTAGCTTCACTTTTGGCATATTGGGCATATCAAAGCCAAACCCAAAGCCTCGTTTCTTCTTCTTTTTCTTCTTATCATCATCGTCGTCAGAGTCGCTGTGGGAGTGGTCTCCTTTCAAATCGATATCAATGTCGATGTCGCCTTTAGGCTTCTCTATATCTATGTCGATGTCTACATCGGGTTTCCTAACGTCCACATCGACAACAAGATCGGCATCGCCTCCCATGCCTCCTTTGAACTTTGGTAGCTTCACTTTTGGCATATTGGGCATATCAAAACCAAACCCAAAGCCTCCTTTCTTCTTTTTTTTCTTCTTGTCATCATCGTCGTCAGAGTCGCTGTGGGAGTGGTCTCCTTTCAAGTCAACATCAATGTCGTTGTCACCTTTAGGCTTCTCTATATCTATGTCGATGTCTACATCGGGCTTCTTGACATCCACATCGACATCAAGATCGGCATCGCCTCCCATGCCTCCTTTGAACTTCGGTAGCTTCACTTTTGGCATATCGGGCATATCAAAACCAAACCCAAAGCCTCCTTTCTTCTTCTTTTTCTTCTTATCATCATGGTCGTCAGAGTCACTATGGGAGTGGTCTCCTTTCAAGTCAATATCAATGTCGATGTCACCTTTAGGCCTCTCTATGTCTATGTCGATGTCTACATCGGGTTTCTTGACGTCTACATCAACATCAAGATCGGCATCGCCTCCCATGCCTCCTTTGAACTTTGGTAGCTTCACTTTTGGCATATTGGGCATATCAAAACCAAACCCAAAGCCTCCTTTCTTCTTCTTTTTCTTCTTGTCATCATCGTCGTCAGAGTCACTGTGGGAGTGGTCTCCTTTCAAATTGATATCAATGTCGATGTCACCTTTAGGCTTCTCTATGTCTATGTCGATGTCTACATCGGGTTTCTTGACATCCACGTCGATATCAAGGTCCACATCAGGTTTCGCTACATTAACATCAATGTCAACATTCCCTGACCCTGGTCGACCACCTTTGACCTTAAGTAAATGCATTTTCGGCTTTTTCAGATTGAAGCTAAACTTCTTCTTCTTCTTTTTCTTTCCATCTTTTTCATAATCTTCCGATTCACTATGTGAATGGTCTCCTTTCAAGTCAATATCAATGTCTCCACCAACCTTCGGAAGAGATACATCAATGTCGATGTCACCTTTAGGCTTCTCTATGTCGATGTCGACATCTACATCGGGCTTCTTGACATCCACATCGACATCAAGATCGGCATCGCCTCCCATGCCTCCTTTGAAATTCGGTAGCTTCACTTTTGGCATATTGGGCATATCAAAGCCAAACCCAAAGCCCCCTTTCTTCTTCTTTTTCTTCTTATCATCATCGTCATCAGAGTCACTATGGGAGTGGTCTCCTTTCAAATCGATATCAATGTCGATGTCTCCTTTAGGCTTCTCTGTATCTATGTCGACATCTACATCGGGTTTCTTGACATCTACATCGACATCAAGATCGGCATCGCCTCCATGCCTCCTTTGAACTTCGGTAGCTTCACTTTTGGCATATTGGGCATATCAAAGCCAAAACCAAACCCTCCTTTCTTCTTCTTTTTCTTCTTATCATCATCGTCATCAGAGTCACTATGGGAGTGGTCTCCTTTCAAATCGACATCAATGTCGATGTCACCTTTAGGCTTCTCTATATCTATGTCGATGTCACCTTTAGGCTTTTCTATGTCTTTGTCGATGTCTACATCGGGCTTCTTGACATCCACATCGACATCAAGATCGGCATCGCCTCCCATGCCTCCCTTGAATTTTGGTAGCTTCACTTTTGGCCTATCAATGCCAAAACGAAACCCTCCTTTCTTCTTTTTCTTCTTCTTATCATCATCGTCGTCAGAGTCACTATTGGAGTGGTCTCCTTTCAAGTCAATATCAATGTCGATGTCACCTTTAGGCTTCTCTATGTCGATGTCGATGTCTACATCGGGCTTCCTGACGTCCACATCGACATTAAGATCAGCATCGCCTCCCATGCCTCCTTTGAACTTCGGTAGCTTCACTTTTGGCATATTGGGCATATCAAAGCCAAAACCAAACCCTCCTTTCTTCTTCTTTTTCTTCTTATCATCATCGTCGTCAGAGTCACTATGAGAGTGGTCTCCTTTCAAATCGATATCAATGTCGATGTCACCTTTAGGCTTCTCTATATCTATGTCGATGTCTACATCAGGCTTTCTTGACATCCACATCGACATCAAGATCGGCATCGCCTCCCATGCCTCCCTTGAATTTTGGTAGCTTCACTTTTGGCGTATCAATGCCAAAACCAAACTCTCATTTCTTCTTCTTTTTCTTCTTGTCATCATCGTCGTCAGATTCACTGTGGGAGTGGTCTCCTTTCAAATTGATATCAATGTCGATGTCACCTTTAGGCTTCTCTATGTCTATGTCGATGTCTACATCGGGTTTCTTGACATCCACATCGATATCAAGGTCCACATCAGGTTTCGCTACATTAACATCAATGTCAACATTCCCTGACCCTGGTCGACCACCTTTGAACTTAGGTAAATGCATTTTCGGCTTTTTCAGATTGAAGCTAAACTTCTTCTTCTTTTTCTTTCCATCTTTTTCATCATCTTCCGATTCACTATGTGAATGGTCTCCTTTCAAGTCAATATCAATGTCTCCACCAACCTTCGGAAGAGATACATCAATGTCGATGTCACCTTTAGGCTTCTCTATGTCGATGTCGACATCTACATCGGGCTTCTTGACATCCACATCGACATCAAGATCGGCATCGCCTCCCATGCCTCCTTTGAAATTCGGTAGCTTCACTTTTGGCATATTGGGCATACCAAAGCCAAACCCAAAGCCCCCTTTCTTCTTCTTTTTCTTCTTATCATCATCGTCATCAGAGTCACTATGGGAGTGGTCTCCTTTCAAATCGATATCAATGTCGATGTCACCTTTAGGCTTCTCTGTATCTATGTCGACATCTACATCGGGCCTCTTGACATCTACATCGACATCAAGATCGGCATCGCCTCCCATGCCTCCTTTGAACTTCGGTAGCTTCACTTTTGGCATATTGGGCATATCAAAGCCAAAACCAAACCCTCCTTTCTTCTTCTTTTTCTTCTTATCATCATCGTCATCAGAGTCACTATGGGAGTGGTCTCCTTTCAAATCGATATCAATGTCGATGTCACCTTTAGGCTTCTCTATATCTATGTCGATGTCACCTTTAGGCTTTTCTATGTCTATGTCGATGTCTACATCGGGCTTCTTGACATCCACATCGACATCAAGATCGGCATCGCCTCCCATGCCTCCCTTGAATTTTGGTAGCTTCACTTTTGGCGTATCAATGCCAAAACGAAACCCTCCTTTCTTCTTTTTCTTCTTCTTATCATCATCGTCGTCAGAGTCACTATTGGAGTGGTCTCCTTTCAAGTCAATATCAATGTCGATGTCACCTTTAGGCTTCTCTATGTCGATGTCGATGTCTACATCGGGCTTCCTGACGTCCACATCGATATTAAGATCAGCATCGCCTCCCATGCCTCCTTTGAACTTCGGTAGCTTCACTTTTGGCATATTGGGCATATCAAAGCCAAAACCAAACCCTCCTTTCTTCTTCTTTTTCTTCTTATCATCATCGTCATCAGAGTCACTATGGGAGTGGTCTCCTTTCAAATCGATATCAATGTCGATGTCACCTTTAGGCTTCTCTATATCTATGTCGATGTCTACATCAGGCTTCTTGACATCCACATCGACATCAAGATCGGCATCGCCTCCCATGCCTCCCTTGAATTTTGGTAGCTTCACTTTTGGCGTATCAATGCCAAAACCAAACCCTCATTTCTTCTTTTTCTTCTTCTTTTCATCATCGTCGTCAGAGTCACTATGGGAGTGGTCTCCTTTCAAATCGATATCAATGTCGATGTCACCTTTAGGCTTCTCTATGTCTATGTCGATGTCTACATCGGTCTTCTTGACGTCTACATCGACATCAAGATCGGCATCTCCACCAACACCGCCCTTGAACCTCGGCATCTTTACTTTCGGCATATCAAATCCGAAGCCAAATCCCTTCTTCTTCTTTTTTTTCTTCTTATCGTCGTCATCGTCCGAGTCACTACTGCTGTGTGAGTGCTCTTTGCCTTTAAAGTCAATGTCAATTCCTCCCCCTACTTCAGGTAATGTCACGTCAACATCGGCATTCCCCTTCGGCACCTCAATTTCGATATCGGCATCTCCCTTCGGCGTTTCAATATCAATGTCAATTTCTCCTTTTGGTGAAGCGATGTCAATGTCAACATCGACATCTGGTTTCGCTACATTTACATCAACGTCAACATTCCCTGAGCCTGGACGTCCCCCTTTGAATTTCGGCAGATTTATCTTTGGCTTTTTCAAGCCGAAGCTGAATTTCTTCTTCTTCTTCTTCTTCTTTTTGTCATCACCATCGTCTTCAGAATCACTGCCACTGTGTGACTTATCCTTCAATTTCATATCAATATCTACATTGCCACCCACTTTGGGCACAGAAATGTCAATGTCAACATCACCTTTCGGTAACTCAAATTCAATATCGACATCTTCCTTTGGACCTTCCATATCTACATCAATGTCAGCATCTCCACGAGCTTCACCTCCAAATTTCGGCATGTCAATACCGAAACCGAATCCTCCCTTCTTCTTCTTCTTTTTCTTCTTACCATCTTCGTCATCTGATCCACTGCTACTGCTGCTGTGTTACATCAATGTCAGCATCTCCACGAGCTTCACCTCCAAATTTCGGCATGTCAATACCGAAACCGAATCCTCCCTTCTTCTTCTTCTTCTTTTTCTTCTTGCCATCTTCGTCATCTGATCCACTGCTACTGCTACTGCTGCTGTGTGAATGATCCTTGTCTTTGATATCTATGTCAATGCCGCCTCCGATGTTGGCTGATGGAATATCTATGTCACCACCACCAGATGGAACTTCGATTTCAATATCGACATCTTCCTTTGGACCTTCCATATCTACATCAATGTCAGCATCTCCACGAGCTTCACCTCCAAATTTCGGCATGTCAATACCGAAACCGAATCCTCCCTTCTTCTTCTTCTTCTTCTTTTTCTTCTTACCATCTTCGTCATCTGATCCACTGCTACTGCTGCTGTGTTACATCAATGTCAGCATCTCCACGAGCTTCACCTCCAAATTTCGGCATGTCAATACCGAAACCGAATCCTCCCTTCTTCTTCTGCTTCTTTTTCTTCTTACCATCTTCGTCATCTGATCCACTGCAGTAGTATATAGTGTGACATCCGGCGCGACGCTTCGCTTCGCTTTGCTTCGCTTCGCTTGCGCCGGATGTCACACTTTTGCGGGGGTTTTCAAAATTTTCAAAAAAATCAAAATTTCAAAAATTTAGGTAGATTTCAAATTTCACGTGGCCGAAGGGCGAAAATTTAAGTTGCCTCAAAATATCACGTGGTCTAAGAATTTTGAAAATTTAGGCAGACGAAAATTTAAGTTGTCTCAAAATATCACGTAGTCTCAATATACCAGAAGATTGTATTCAAAATATTTATTCAAAATATTTATTCAAAATATTCATTTAAAAATGGAAGAAACAAAAGTGGATGAAACAAAAGTGGAAGGAACCTCAAGAATATATCCTTCGTTATCATATGAACGTAGTTCTACTTTAATGGACATTGAAAAGATTAACATTGAAAAAATGAATAAAGAAAAACACAAAGATAGAGTTAGGTATATGAAAGATAAGAAATCTCAATTATTATTAAGATTAGAGCATTATAAAAAATTAAGAAAGAGATGGTCTAATGCTTTAACAATTGTCATTTCATCTGGCGTTCTTACAATTCCAGTAGTTGCTACTGCTTTAACTCGATACAAAATGAAAACACATTTCCATCTTTGAAATATTTTATTCACATCACATACAAGTACTATGTACAAGTAGCATGGTTTACAACGAATAAAATATGTTGACTAGAAAATGTATTATGCCATGATACAATTGTTTCTGTATGAGTAAAATAAGGGAAGGGTCATAGTACTATAAAACCAATGAGGACAAGTAGCATGGTTTACAACGAATAAAATATGTTGACTAGAAAATGTATTATGCCATGATACAATTGTTTCTGTATGAGTAAAATAAGGTAAGGCTCATAGAACTATAAAACCAATGAGGACAAGTAGCATGGTTTACAACGAATAAAATATGTTGACTAGAAAATGTATTATGCCATGATACAATTGTTTCTGTATGAGTAAAATAAGGGAAGGGTCATAGTACTATAAAACCAATGAGGACAAGTAGCATGGTTTACAACGAATAAAATATGTTGACTAGAAAATGTATTATGCCATGATACAATTGTTTCTGTATGAGTAAAATAAGGGAAGGGTCATAGTACTATAAAACCAATGAGGACAAGTAGCATGGTTTACAACGAATAAAATATTTTGACTAGAAAATGTATTATGCCATGATACAATTGTTTCTCGTAAATTCAAATAAGAGAAGGGTCATAGTACTATTATCTATTGGGAGTAGCTTACCGTTTCAATTGATTGAGTTTAAAATTTGATCAAGGGTTGGGCGGTGTCTCCCATGGCGAAGATACGAGTCAATAATAGCGAAGTTCCTTTTGAAAAATGATATAGATTCCGTCGAGTTCTTAATAAACGGAAATCGTAAATATAGTTTTATAAAATTTTCTTAAAAAGATGCTATAGCCTCTCGAATAACCTAATTGTTTACAAACATGGCCACTTCCCCGGATTGCAGTCAAAGCTCTTCCTTTTAACAACGATAACTTCACAGTATTGTTCACCGAAATGTCTTCTTCTCTTCTTAAATGTGCTAAATAATTAGTTAGCTCTGATGCCAAGATGTCTCTTTGAATTTCTTCTTCAAAATTATCGTTTGAACTGATATTGATGGCGTTATCTTGCAATGTGTCTTCAAATCGATTTATCACTAAAAATTCTCTGAATGTTTTTGATGCGTGGATGTCTTCTTCTTCCCTTGGTTTAAGATATTTCTCCTGAAATTCTGTTAGCATCTCAATACACTTCTCCCGTTGATCTTCGTTCACAATAGTGTCTGAAATTTTTCTTTTCAAATCGGCAAAGGCGATGCTTGAACGTGCCATTTTCGTTAAAAACGCAGTGAATTAATTATGATAAAAATGAAATTGTTGAAAGTCGCTGATGAAATTGACCAAAATAGATAAAGGTCACAGATGATTCGTAAGCAGACACACTCTCGTAGAACGCTCACAGAATGAATGCACGCAGTAATACGTGGAATAATGGCAGCAGCTGTTCAAGTGAAAAGTTATGAGTTATGCGGGTCATAAAGAATTCTCTCATACTGAATAGCTTAAACTGGTAGTAGCTGTTCGTGTTGAGAAATTTGGTAACAGATGTTGCTAATGTCTTAATACAGATAAAACAATCAATATCCTCTTAACAAGAGTTCATAAGAATAAAATGGAACAATGTAACGTTTTTAATTTAGATTAAATTAAATCATTTCAAAATCGAATAAGTAGTAAGGAAAGACATCATTAGAGAACAGTTTTAAATAAATACCCCCTCCCTTCTGACTAAGTAGCAAGGAAAGTCATCATTGTGGAACAGTTTTAAATCAATACCCCTCCCTTCTGACTAAGTAGTAAGGAAAGACAACATTAGAGAACAGTTTTAAATCAATACCCCCTCCCTTCTGACTAAGTAGCAAGGAAAGTCATCATTGTGGAACAGTTTTAAATCAATACCCCTCCCTTCTGACTAAGTAGTAAGGAAAGACAACATTAGAGAACAGTTTTAAATCAATACCCCCTCCCTTCTGACTAAGTAGTAAGGAAAGACATCATTAGAGAACAGTTTTAAATCAATACCCCCTCCCTTCTGTCTTCTAGGGGTCCCTTAAGAAATTTTTTTATTATAAAATGATCAACATAAATGAGTTTTTGAAATTATATGGAACACAAACGACAACGAATTTCGACCTAAAGAAAATCGCTAATCGATTAGGAATAAAGAATTTTCATGTTCTAATGAGAGACGAATTACAATTCCTAAAAAATAAGCCAACAGGAACCTTCAGTTCCCGGAAAAAAGTTCCATCAATAACTGTAAATTTCATAACAAATCTTCATACGTCAGATGAAAAAGGTGTACATTGGTCAGCAGGTATTTTTAGTAAAAACGGAGATAATTATTATTTTGATTCATACGGTTTGCCCCCTACAAATGAAGTAAAAGAATGACTTGGAACGGGAACATACAATACGTTTCAAATTCAAACACCAGGCACTACCTATTGTGGTCAATTATGTTTATACGTTTTGTACAAATTACAAAAAGGAGTACCATTTCTAGATATTATGTTAGAGTTAAAATATCTATAACTCAAGCGAAGCTAGCTAAAGCGCCACCTAAAGGTTAAAGCTCTCTTTTCTGTAATTCATTTTGATAAAAACGACCTCTGATATCCTCATTATCTAAATCTTTAATTTCATAAGTAATCGGATAAGTTTGATTTATTTTGCAAACTTCAAATATTTCTTTAGTCCAATAACCAACAAAGCCTTTTTCAAATTTATTCTTATATTTAAATATTCTAACTCTATCTCCAATTTTAAATTTCGGCTTAAGTTTCTGCAAATTCGGATTACTCTCATTCAAATTATTATTCTCGAATATTTTCTTTCGTACTAGATCAGGGTCGTCAGAAGCATTCTTTGGAGTTTCTTCAATACCTGAATGAACTTTATTATTGTACTGCTCTACAATTCCTGGTAATATTTTTAACCATTTCTGATTTCCTTGCTGAGTAAATTTCTTGAATAATTTATTTTTTAACGTCCGATTGAATCTTTCTATCACTACAGCCTTCCCTGCATTTTCAGTTGAATAAACAATTTCAAATAGTGGCTGAACGTTTCTGTTATAAAATTCCGATCCTTTATCAACAAACAATTTTTTTGGCTTTCTATTACTTTCTTTAAAGATTTCTTCAAACGCATATTTAACTGATAGACCACTTTTATTTTTCAAAGGTTTTACCCAAGCGTATCGTGTATATAAATCTATAACGGTCAATGCGTATTTATAGTCCCTTTCATTCGGCATATGAATAAGATCAGCACTCCAAATATCATCTTTATTAAATACTTTTACTTTCAATAAATATTTAGGTCTTCTATATTCCTTGTGGATTTCAGACGCGTAGGTTCGAGCGTTGCTCTCAGACAGCTTAGCTGTCGTTTCATTTGCTGACGGATCAATACCCTGACCGAATAATATTTTAGCTTGTAAAGCTTTCTTAACAAACATTCTTTCAATTTTTTCTCTAAATGTAGGATTTTGAATACTATCTAATTCTTGAATCATCTTCTTATCAGCTGCATGTCGAGAACTTAGATCATGATTTCGATAAGCTAAATCATGCCTGTAAGCTGCGGCATCTACTCTATTTATCGGTTCTTCACCTGGTTTCGGATTATTATTCTCATCTAGTCTTATATCTAATCGAGTTCCTGGACCAGTATATGAATGACCAGGAAGATGTTTTTCTTTCGAATATTTACTCCAAATAAAGCCAGGAAAGTTTTCTAATGTTTTTTGTATATCACCACCGAAGTGGTATGGAACTTTGTTCTTGTCACCTCCAATATGCTGACAGTTTGAGTTTTTATTTTTGTTTAATAGATAATTCAATAAATCTAAATTAGAAATTTTTAATTTAGTTAAATTTTCGGAATTTGTAGAATTCATTTTAAAAGATAAAATAAATGTTTTACCTTATGGACCAAATGTCCTGAGGTTATTACCGAATCATACTAGGACTTAGATATATTCCAGAACCATCCTTAGTTTCCTTAATTTCAATTAAATCATCAACATTGTGGAGAATATTTTTAAGAACTCGTTTTCCTTCATCAACTAATTTTAATTTACTAATAAAATTATCTACTACTCCTTCGCCCCTAGCAACTTTCTCTAACTCTCTATTATGTCGTTTTTGTTCTTCTAATGCTGCCTTCTCTGATTTATTTTTATTTACTGCTTGGACAATACCAGCTGTCCCACCTGCAACACTTCCTGCAGCTGCTATGCCTCCTATTATTAGTGGAATTAATGGGAGAATTCCACCATTCTTTTCTTCTTGTAATTGAATATTCTCTATCATTGGTTTACTTATGTAATACTTTTTTTATTAATAGTAATAGTTTTAGGGGTATTTTTGTCAACAATATTACGTAATTTTAATTCAACAGTTTTATTATTATTACTTTTCGCTTGCGACATTTTTAATAAAAAAATTTTAAGTTATCAAAAATTTTAATCTATTCTAGTTATGAATAAATTATAAGTTAAGAATTTTTTTAATCTATTCTAGTTATGAAAAAATTTTAAGTTACCAAAAAATTTTAAGTTACCAAAAATTTTAATCTATTCTAGTTATGAAAAAATTAATTAATCGACTAAGTCTTGGGCTTTAACCTATAGAACTTTGTTCAGAGGCTTTAGCCGATCCTAGTCATCTTTCCATTAAGAATTTCAATAGAATATTTTACATCTTCTAGCAATAAACCATAAGCCATCAATGAAGTTGTGGAATCTTTTTTTTCAATATTAATTGTAACATCACAACCAGTCTTGATAATATCTTCAGATTGTGCACTTAAATCGAAACAGAAAACAGGATATAAATGTCTCCAATCTCCAGGAGTTAATTGTGGTTCAACTCCAAATTCTATACAAAGATTTCGATAAGAATCATATCCTTCCATAAATTGATTATTGGTATCATCGAATCTTAATGGATCAATTGGATAACGGGTTTGATTTAATGAAACTTCGAATTGTATTAATATGGAAGATATTATTGTTTTTATCAAAACTTGGAGAATTATTTCTTTGAAATGTTAGTAATAAATATCTTGGGGTATTCGCAGTTCTAGTAAAATGCCAGTTAAATCTTTGTTCGGAAAAAGTTACTGAACTAGCAGTTCTCTTTAGAAAATTTACTGGAATTGGTTTGTTAGTATTTAATCTTTTTGCAATAGCTGTTTCAATCTCTAAACTAGGAGTAATATGCTTAATCCACCATTCAAGTCTATCAATTTTTAAATATGCTTTTTTTCCAGTCTTACCAAAAAAGATTAATTCATTATTTGCTGTACGATGAATTATTAATTTAAATTTTAATTGATATGATATTTTATCATAATCTAAATATCCGAATAATGGAGGCAATGACCAATTTACTGTCTGTTTACTTTTTTTGTTAAATTCACGTCTTTCTTTATATGCTTCATTATTTGTTTTATTTAAATGTTTTGCAATATTTTCTACATCTTTCGCAATTCCTGCGGCATCTGTTCCAGCGTGAGTTAAATCATCAATAATTATACCATCATTAGTATCAGGAACCCAACCTTCGATTTCATGCTTTTTATTATTTTCACCAATTGTTATAAATCTAAGCATTGTATCAATTACACCTGGGGAATCACTTATTGTTTCTATATTTTGAGTTGCAACATCTAAACGCATTTGTGTAAATAATCTTGGAAAAAAATTATTCTCTAGTGTAATATTATCGGTATCTGGTAATGGTGTTGTAAAATTAGCATCACTATATAAAGAATATTCACAGTGTAAAAATGAATCAGGTAAATATAAATAGCTCTGCTGATTATCAACTTCAAAAATTAAATCACCTCCAGTGTTTACTCTACTGGAAGATCCGGGATTCATAGCAATTCTTATATAGTCATTCTTTTTTTGATTGTAACTGGTGAACGGAGGATCATCTAATCTAAATTTATTTTCGATAAGCGAAGGCATTTTTATAAAAAATAATTTGACTTTTTGTTTTTCTCACAGACAGAAAAAATTTTTACTAAAATATAATTTTAGAATTTTACTAAATATAATTTTAGAATTTTGCTAGACCAGCTCCGCTACAGCTTTGCTGGTTAGACCGAAGGTTGCTGCTCACGCCATTACCTCTTATTTCTTCAATTGTTTTTTCATTATGTTTACTATCACCATCCACAGCTATGTTAGCAATTTTGTTTTTTGTTTCATCTGAAAGTTTTTTTAATTTTTTTAGTTCTTCAGAATCATTCCTAAGTTTACGAATAGCTTCTAGTTGTTTTAATTCGTTTTGAGACTTGACAGCATTTGATATTGCACTAGCTGTACTACCTATAGCAGCTGCTCCTTTTGCGGCAGATGTAATCAAATCTTTATTATTTTTTATCAAGTTAACGATACTTCCAATACCAGAAAAGATGCCATCCCCTTCTTTTTGAACGGCACCTGCGGTGCCTAGGAACTTTTCTGTTCCGATTGTTTCTCTATTATCATAATGATAAACAGGATTCATACGTGGTTCATGAGCAATTCTTTGATTTGAAGCAAAATGTTTAAGATTATGTTTATAAATTATAGGCATTTTTTAGGATTAGATTTGACTTTTGGGAAAAAATATTTACGATCGGCTAAAGCCTCGAGGAGCTTCGCTCCGATTGGTTAGTAACCTGAGGACCTTTGGTCCGTTTAAGATTTACGTTTGTGAATGGACAACAACTTCGAGATAACTTTATTAATTGCCTGTTGCACTTTATCTATTGCGTCAAGCAGCGTGTGATGTACTTTAATTTCTCTTCTATTAACTTGCATTTTCTGCTGATTAATCTTCAACGCCGTTTTAAGAGCATTTAACTTAATTTTAAGAACATCTAATTGTCTTTTAACAGCATCTAACTGTTCTTTATTTTCTTTAGAGTTTTCTTGTAAATTTTTCTTTAATTCATTTTCTAAATTGATTTTAAGAGTTTTCATTTTATCAACTTTTTGATTAAGTGAGTTTACTTCATTTATTATTCTATTCATCTTTTTCATTTGTTGAGTAATTTTAGAACTCAATTCATCAACACTTTTTTGGAATGTAGTTTGTAACTGCTTTAAATTTTTTTTAATTCTTTCAGGTAGATTTTCTATTTCATCTTCTAATTGTTCTTTTAACATTTTTATCTGATGTTTATTTTTAATGACTGCAAATTTTAACTTTATAGAAAGTAATATTAAAATTTTTGATTGTTCTGAAATCTTTTTAAAAAGTTTTGCTATATCTGCTTCTAGCTCTCTATCCTTTTTATCAAGTTTTAATAATTTTTCGTTTAATGATTTGTCATTAAGTTTTAGCAACTTTAATTCATTCATCAGTGGAACCAAAACATCGTTTATATATTTTTCCTTTAAATACTTGATTTGTGTATCAACATATTGCTTATTAGTTAACTCTGTATTTTGTTGTGGAAGAATAGAAAGATGCAATGGACCAGATAAAACGTCTCCAGTTTTCATGATATAATTTTCTATCTCTATTTCTAATTCACGATTATTCGGGATATATGCACCTCCACCAACATTTGGTAACATCATTTTTTAACAATAAAAAAATAAAATTTTTTCTAATAAAAATAAATTTTTTCTAATAAAAATAAAAAATGGAAACCCCAAATTTAAAAAAATTATATTCGTCCGCATCATCCTGTTCTTCTTATTCGACGAGATCAACGGGATTTGAAAATAAATGTTTTGTTAATAATAATAATAATAATCCATGTATAGATGTTAATCTTTTGTTTGAATTACAAGCCGAAATATTTAGAGAACAGACTAAAGGTTTACCTTCTATAGAAACTAATTATTGTTTATTTCCAGGTGATCCATTTATTAAATTTATGGATATAGTAAGTAAATATAATGATGTAGCTTATGTTGAATTAAATAAAGAAAATATGGTTATAATAGGTCATAATAATGTTTATGGATTTATTAGAGCAGTGTTACCAATTAGTAATACTGATTGGATAGAAACTAAAATTATTAATTATATCAATATTAAAGAATTAGTTAAAAAATTAAAATCTTTTTCGAAAGAAAAAATTAGATTATTTGTTGACGATCGAAATCAATATAGCATTCACATAGAGAGTAAAAAACATAATGAAGAATTATTATGTCAAGTTTATTATAGAGATACAATTTATAAACAAGAAACATTAGAAATGCCGCAAAGATATGATGATGATACGTATATAGGATTATATTCAAACTTAAATATTAATTTATTAAAATCTTATATAAATGGTTTAGCTCAACAAGAGAAAATTTATATGTGGTCAACACCTTATACTATTAACAATGACCATAATCATAATCATAATAAACGAACCGAAGATTCTAGGGCTTTGCCCGATCTTAAAGAATCTTATGATAATAATGATGATTCTGTAACATCTGAAAAAGGTGTAAATGGTAAAAAAGATTATAAAAATATTAGTAATCATAAAAATTTATCTAAATTTCATTTTCTTACAATTGAAAATAATAATGATGGTATAGTTGAAGATACTGTTAGACAACTATGTGTCGGGTCTACAAAATTTAAATTAGGATTTACATCTAATCAATTTAAAATTTTATCATCTTTAACAAAAACTAAAAGTGATTCAGATTATGGTGGTGTTATTAAATTTTCCAAAAGAGATCAAAGACCAATATTTTTCTCTATTATATTATTATCAGATAAAAGATGTAATTTAGAATTAGATATTCCAATAAGAGAATGGTATCCTATCATGGAAGGGCATCCAATCCCAAAAAGTGTAATTTATGATGATGAAGAAACAATTTATGATGATGATGAAGAATCAATTGATGATGATGATGAAGAATCAATAGTTAGTGAAAAAAAATTTAAATTATCTTTTGATAAAACATTATATGATGAAACTTAATATGATAAAACTTAATAGAAAATAACAAAATATTCGATAAATATATTTTCATATGTAATAAAATTTTTAGATGTAATAAAATTTTTAGATGTAATAAAATTTTTAGATTTAATAAAATTTTTAGATGTAATAAATTTTTAGATGTTATAAATTTTTTAGATGTTATAAAATTTTTAGATGTAATAATTTTTAGATGTTATAAAATTTTTAGATGTTATAAAATTTTTAGATGTTATAAAATTTTTAGATGTAATAAAAAAATTATTATTCCCACGTGTCATCATCATCACTTAAATTACTCTCACAGATGATTGTTTGAAATATTTCAGCTTGAATATCTTCTCCGTTATAAGGTAACATAATTTCATTTTCATCTGGTGCTTGACGTTTAAGAATATTTATTTGACCAGAAAATTTTTTTTCTTCAGTATTATTATTTTTATCAGGAATACTAATTCCAGTTTCTAAAGATCTTTTCCATGGTTTATTAACTGTAGTCGATAATGTTTTCCCCGAATATAATTTTAGAAAATCTTCTACATTTACTTTATCTTGTGAATATCCTTTGAATGTTTTCTTTTCACTAAGTCTCCCTTGTTCATCTACAGTAATACAGTATTTTACTTTAGGTGCAATAAACATTGCAAAAATAATTCCACCATTTCCATAATCATTTTTCCCTTGACACAATTCTCCTCCAACATATCCAGCAGCGTCTAATTTATTAAAGAGCTCATTGGAAATATATATTGAATCCGTATCTGTATAATGAATGTATTTTTCTTTGAAACCATTAATTTCTAAAATAAAGTTATTCATGATTCTTCTAGAGTGAGAAAGAATGAAAGAACCTAAGTGTGATGGCATGAATGACGTCTTCCCATCTTTTACAATATTAGTTTTGAGAAATTCATCATCTTCCATTTCTACTTTCGCTAAATATTGTTCATCATTTAATTTTTCATAATCTTTTACTTCTTGAGTGAAATTTTTTCTCAATGTATTCTCATTCCATAAATGATATTTAGTGGTTATATCTTTTTGCACAGTTTTGCCATATAGCGAATTCATCAATAATTTAATTAACTCATCACCTACAGTATTTCCTTCTGTTTTATATCTTTTTCTCAAATTAAAAAGTTTTTCAATATAATTTCGAAATGGTGAAACTTGATAATTTTTTTCATAAATTATACCATCAGTAATATGTAAGATTTTCCCCCCACATCTAACAATTTCTTGTATGTCAACAGAAGTTAATACATCATAACATATACCATTTCTAAACCTGATTACTTTTACATGAGAATTATTATTTTGATTTTTAACTTTATCTTTAATAGGAACTGGTTGGAAAAACATATCATTCGAATATTGAAACACAACAGAGAATATTCCAGTTTTAGGTCTAAATGTTTGTGTATTAAATTTATATACTATTTCCCGCTCTTCTTCTTGACGAAATTTTCTGGCTGATTCAGCTTTAGGGTATTCTGAATTTTCATCATACATAGCTGATGGATATAAAGATGTTGCATCAAAAGCCATTAGAAATTCATTTTTTTGTTCAAGTAGTTGATTTGAAATTTTCGTACAAATTTCAGTTTTATCTCCTAAATCTCGATACTGTTTCATTAAATCTATTTAATTATTTCCAGGGGACAAAGTCCCACCAGCGTAGCGACCAGGTAAATACTGTTTTAATATTGGTAACAAGATGCTACAAAATGGCGATATGTATTTTCTTATATTTGCTGAAACTCTTCCACCTTTAACAGATTTTCTAATATAATTTCTAGCCCATAAATCTATATGAGAATGAATATTTATATTGTCATTTTGTACGCTTTTCATCCAACCGTTAAATGTTAAAGCAGAGGATGTCAAATTAGTAGTTATATCTTCACCAACTAAATCTTGCATAACATTATTATATTTGTAGATACAAAAAGCTAAAGAAAGAATATCGTTAACTAAATATGGTCTCCATTCATTTTCTTTTTCTTTATAATTTTCATGTGTTATGTCTCCAATTTCATAATTTAATTTACACACATTCGTAGGAATTTTAAAATTCTCACACCATTTAGAAAGACTTGTTTTTACATGTTGATAACTACATTTCATTATAATAGTTTGAAGTGCTAATTTACCTGAAGGTGAATCTTTTTTCATATTGTTTTTAAATCTAAAAGATTTTTGAATGTATCTACTAACACATTCAGTTGTATAAGGATTTTGTAATGAAGCAGTCAATATTCCTCTTGAAGTTTTAAGAGGCGGTTTAGATAATTTAAAATTAGCTTTTATCGGAAAATAGGAATCAAAACCTGATGAATTGTGAGCTATTAAAGTTACTCTAGAATAATTAAATTTTCCAAGAGTTTTAAAAAATTGATGGATCGGACATACGTCCTCTGGGTTTCCCCCGATCGAACATTCATCATCCTCAGTTCTCGTAAATATTTTCACACAATTTTGAAGTTTATTAAATTCTAATTCAGTTAAATTATTATACTCATTAATCTGTTTTTTAAGTTTTTTAATTTCATCTTCATCTTTTGATCGTTTAATTTTAATCATATCACTTAGCAAACGTGTTTCTAATTCTTTCAATCTTTGTTTCGGTAAACAACATATAAATTTATTAAAATTAATAGCTCCTACAGCGTAAGGAATAGGATGAGCTGTTGAACAGTTAGGATCGGGAAAAGTTTCGAGATCCCAAATATATGTTGAACCATAGTCAATTTTTTTCTTTGTTATGATTTTATATGGACGCGTTGTTAGATTTTCATCAGTAACTGTTTTATATATGGGTTTGAAATTATTTTCAATTTCTCTAATAGCTTTTAATTTATGAGATTTATTAATTAAACAATAGTGACCAATTGTTGAACCTGCGTGAAAATAATTGTAATAAACATAATTATGAAACGTTTCAATTCCTCTAGGATTTAAATGACGATTGGCAGGACTATAATATTGAACACATTCTCCAAAATATTTATTGAATTGAGAAAATTTACAGTTTGACATTACTCCTGTTCTGGATGTGGCTTTCTCTTTATATAAAAAATTATTAAACATTTCTTTCATCATTTCTCCTTGTTGTTCATTAAAACCTCGTAAAATATTATAACATTTAATAAAACAAAAATCTTCAGAAGGAATATAACAATATTCACCGAAATATTCTTTGATTCTATATTTCATATTAATCCCTGCCCCTCTATGCGATCTTTGTACTAACTTCATTCCAAAATCTTCATATTTAATATTACCTGTAAAAATCCATTCGTTAGCGTCGGATTTCTCATCCAGATTCGAAAACCATGTTTCAAATGATTTTTTATTATAGAAGGTTACGTAAAAATTTTGAATTATATTTTCCTGATCTTTAACAACTTTTCCAAGTAAATTAATAATTTTACCATTTGCTAAAAGTTTCCGCATATCATTTACTACATTAATAAAAGATACATTTTCATATTTAATTTCATTTGGATTAAATAAATTACATAAATCATCACCAAGTTCATCCTTAATTCTATCATCAAAAAAGATATCACTAATAGGAGTTTCTAATATTTCTTTTGTTCCACGTTTCTGTTTTTTAGTATTACGTCTAATACTACGCGTAGTACGTTTCTGTTTTTTAATACGTTTACTACGTTTACTATGTTTAATTTGTGCATCAAACTCAGCAGTTTGTTTCTTGATTAATTCATCAATCCTAGACGTTTGTCCGAGAGACATTTCACGATTCATATTTTTTAAAAGAAAAAATGAGTTTTTACATAGAACCTCGGTTCCGTTTTTGCATATACACAGGAATATGTAATTGATGTAATGTTTCTAATTCATGTGCTGTTAAATGTTCTTTCTTAACCAACCACCATAAATTATTATACGCCAAAAATACTCAGAAACTTCTTAAACAAAGCGGAAAGTCTTTTGTTTTAACACACGGTTTAATACCATGTTTTGTTTTATAATCTGTAACGAGCGCTACGTATTTATGATGATAATAAAATCTAGCTTCTTTCTTCGAATTTACAGGATTTGTAGGATGACGATAATCTTTTAAAACTGGTACATGCTCTATCTTATAATCATTCAACATATTTTTTTTTATTTTTATTAACAAAAAATTTATAAGAAAAAATTATTCGGCCACTCCGTTCGGTCACTCCGTTCGATCACTCCTCGAAAATATTTTCTATAACTCTTTCATGAATTTTTTTATCAATATTAATTGTGATAAATCCATAATCTTTTGACCAAGCATTGTTACACGATTGTTTAAATTCATCTTTATTTCTTACACATAAATCTCTTAACAAATCACTTAAGTTTCTTGCATTTATTTCAAATAGTATAAATATATTTGCATTCTTTCTAATAACACTTCCGTCTAATGAATACATACTTTGTGTTAAATAAAATACACTACAGTTATTATGTCTACCTCTTGTGAAATAATTTCTCTGAACCGACTGATTTCTATCATTAACACAATCATCAAAAATTACACAATGTTTCATTGTTTTATCTAGTTTACTAGGATCTTGCATATTACCACTATCATCTATTAATTGTATTTTTATATGCTTATTTTTATTAGATTCTACTAACTGATTATTTTTTGTTGCTTCTTCACACCACGAACTTATTTCTTCTTCATCTTCAGATTTTTCATATTCTTTGAATAATGAAGCAATTGCAGTTTTTTTAAGATTATTTTCAAATCCATATTTTAAAAATTGATAGACGGGTTGTTCTGCTGTTGTTGTATAAATTATAAGATTGTTATAATCCAAAAAATTTGGAGTCGTTAAAATTTTAAATAATAGATATGTTTTTCCACATCCTGATCTTCCACAAATAACTGACAAAACTTTATTAGATAAATTTGGATGATGATTAAATTTAAGTTTTTTTTTATTTAATGGAGGTAGTTCACTCATTTTTTAATAAAAAAATTTATTTTTATTTTTTTTATTTTTTGTTTCTAAAGAAGAAGAAAATTAAACTTCTCTAGCTTCGCGTGGGAGTTTATACCTCCCGAACCAAAAGATCTATCATAATCTCTTCACCTCCAAAATTTATTTCTTGTCCTTTTTCATCAGTGATTCTAATGTTAATGTTGTTAATAGTTTTTCTTGTAATAGGAAAATATATTAATGTTTGTGGAAATACATTTAATCTATAACCAATGGGTACAGTAAAAGCTGGAAAACTGAATATTAAATTTGATAATTTACCATTTATATATCCTCCTTCAATAATGTCACAATGTACAACAATTGAATTTATTTCAGTTATTTTTGGAATCTTCTCACCTAAATGATAACCTTGACTATAGGTTTGTTTATTAAATCCTAATAGCTTTGACAATGATCTATCATGATTAAAATCAACTTGATGATTTTCGTCTAAAGTAAGAGAAAATTTATTAACTGCCGGTTCAACTGCAAAATGTAATTGTTTCTTATCTTTAAATGGTATACCTAAATGTCTCTTAATTTCATTTGATATTGTTTCAACTTCGTAAGAACCAGGAAGAAAAGTTAATATTTTCCATGTTTTGCCTTTATCAGTAGAATATCTAAATTGATCATTCACATCTTTGATAACGTTTTGAATAGTGTTAAATGTGGAGAAACTAGTCAATGCAATTTGATAATTTTTATTTTGTTCCAAATGTAGAATGGGTTCTAAATTACAAGTGTGTGATGAAGTAGTTGTTATAATTTTTAACGTCGTACTAAATTTTGATGAACCCAAAATCTCTGTCAAATTTTCTAAATGATTATTAATTTTGTCTAAATCTGCTGAACACATTTTTTAGTTAAAATTTTAAATAAATATTTTTTTATGAAATATTTTTTTTTATAAAAAATTAAAAACAACAACATATTTCAGCTACGGGCGAAGCCCTTAAAGACATCAGAGATGTCCGGTTCGGGCGAAGCCCTAGAACATTCGGTTCGTTATACTTTTATAATCCTCTTCATTTAGAATCTTCTTTTCTAACAGTCTTTTCAATATAGCATGAATTTCATTGAAACTAGAATTATGTCCTTCTTTTATTGCAGATATTAAAATATTTAATCTATTTAGTAATTCTTGTGGATCATCTGGTAAAAATATGGTTGTTTCAGTTTTCTGTTTTTCAGATAAACCTTTCCCTACTTTAACTCCCGTTGATAATAAATTTTCTAATTGTTTATAACGTCTAAGAGATTTTACTGCACCAACTCTGTCTAACATAGCTTTATATTTTATGAGATCTTCTACAGCATAATTATTTAAATCTGCTCCTCTTAAAAGATTAACAAAATTTCTATCTAAATTAAAAGGAGATTTTATCTGGTGAAAAAATTATACCTCGAAAAGGTTGTGGAAATATTTCTTTTTGTCCGAGATAAAATCTAGGTATTGTTTTTCCATCTATAAATGAGATAGAATGTTCAAATTGCATAGATTTTGGTAATTTCTTATTAATGTTTGATTCTAGTAATCCATAGTCATCTAATACAGTTTTGTGCTCTGGATCTGTTATATCAATTTGTTTATCATTATTTGTACTTTCTTTTTCAAGAGTTTTAAATGGTTTCATAGTTTTCTCAAAATCAGTTTTTACTTGCTCGGTTTGCTGCATTTTTTCAAACATATCAGATTGAATACCAGCTTTTATCATTCTATGTTGAAGATGATTTTCTTTCATAAAATTTCTTTGTTTTATTAACTCTTCTAATTGTTTTATTCTTTTAAAATTATCAGCTCTAATTTTATCCATTTTTAAAATATAATATTTGAATTTTGTGGTAACATTGGAATACAGCAAAAACATTTTACTGAACAAATTATTTTTTTATTGCTTTGTTGTTTGACATCTTTTCGGTTAAAGTTTTCTCGCGTTTAAGTTTTCTCGAGTTAAAGTTTTCTCGGTTAAAAGTTTTCTCGGGTTGTTTATAAATTTCTCGGTTAAAGTTTTCTTCCTCGGTTAAAGTTTTCCCTCGTTTTAAGTTTTGTTTAATAAAGTTTTGTTTAATAAAGTTTTGCTTAAATTTTCGCTTAAAGTTTTTAGCTCTTCTAAAAAAAATTTGTCATTTTCTTCATTCTTCAAGAAATTTTAGCATCACTAGAAATTTTGCCATCCTTTTTATTTTTATTTTTGAGCATCAACTTCTTCTGTCTGTGATTGAAAATGATATTTGAATTTACTTCATTAGCTATTTGATCAAATTTTTCAATCTCATCTAACGTAATAACATTATCATCACATACTCTTTGAAAGTAGTAATGTAGTTTATCATAGACTTCTTTAATATGTAAATGCTTTGTTTTTAATGATTTTCGTTTTCTTAGTTATTAAGATTTATCTAACATTGTAACAAGTGAAGTTGCAAAAACACCCGTACCTGTTAAAGCTGTAGCAACTACTGGAATTACTAAAACCCCCCACCTACACCTGAAGATATAACAATTGTCAAAGCACCTAAACTTATTGTTAAGAATATGCCAATTCCTTGTGTTACATTCTTAACTTTAGTCCATCTCTTTCTTAATTTTTTATAATGCTCTAATCTTAATAATAATTGAAATTATTTATCTTTCATATAGCGTACTCTATCTTTGTGTTTTTCTTTGTTCATTTTTTCAATGTCCTTTAAAGTAGAACTACGTTCATATGATAACGAAGGATATATTCTTGAGGTTCCTTCCACTTTTGTTTCATCCACTTTTGTTTCTTCCATTTTTAAATGAATATTTTGAATAAATATTTTGAATAAATATTTTGAATACAATCTTCTGGTATATTGAGACCACGTGATATTTTGAGACAACTTAAATTTTCGCCCTTCGGCCACGTGAAATTTGAAATCTACCTAAATTTTTGAAATTTTGATTTTTTTGAAAATTTTGAAAACCCCCGCAAAAGTGTGACATCCGGCGCAAGCGAAGCGAAGCAAAGCGGAAAAGAAGCCTCCGTCGCGCACCCGATGTCAC
>CAJQUW010011069.1:0-55525 GCA_907163375.1 Prostheceraeus crozeri
AGGTTTACATTTTAATATATTGGAAAATTAAGTTATATGTCAATATAAGTCAATACTAACTATTGTTATTAAAAATAGTATTGGTGATTGAGGGAATTGCGCGGAAGACGATTGACACAAAAGTCAATGAAAGGAAGAAAGAAGAGAAAATGATCCAAGTCTGCATGCAAAATTGACGTCATCTCAGTGGTGACGCCTTGGAAAGATATCCGTGTTTAGGGAATGCTGGTGGGAGGATTAGCGAGTGGCGAGCTTTGATATAATTGGTGGCGAGAGAAGTTATAATTGGTGGCGAGAGAAGTTTCCCTTGTCCATCACTTTCGACGTTTCCGCCTGCACGATCGGCACTTGAAAGAGAAGTTTTTTAACTGTCGCAAATGTATCGGGACCACAAGTTTCGCCGACAGGAGAGACAAATGATCACACGCTTTCATCTTCCGACAACTTTCCAACAGCTCTCTGTCGGGCAGATAATGGCCCAGCATCATATTATCAAAATTTTTCCACTGGGCAGGTACCGGACTTATTACAAAGAGCAATCTGTCTGCATGATCACAAGTAAAGCCGTGGTTGCATTCTGCTAAGAGAAGTCATTTAATCATACATCTGAAGAATTGCAGATGAAATTTACTCTGCTTTCATCTAAAAATGAAACATTTGGTTTTGATTTGTATTATTACCAGATAACATGCACTCTTCAGATCTAATTATCAACTACCATAAGATAATGCAATTAAGTCTGATTTCACGAATTGTATCAGCAGTGCTCATATTTACAACTGCATTTTGTATGACAACTGTAAAAGTAGAATGTTAGACTCTTTTCTATTTGTTGCAATTCGGACGTTGCTTTTAGACATATACAATTTCTTGATTTCTTATCAAAATGCGTTTTAGTTCTGCAATTGAGGCAATGGAAAGGAATATTTGTTCCTTGCTTACAAATATTTTCAAATTCATGCAATATCAGCTGATTTCACACAAGGTAAAAACACGTCTATTTCCTATCTAGCCCTTTATAATATTAAAACTTCTTTGGACACAATTCATGATAACTAGGATTTTTCTTGATAGATGAATGAAAGATGGAATTCCTCACGTTGTTCCTATCATCAGTGAAATGCATCCGCGTTGTAATTTATCAATTTTTCATTGCATTTGCAATGATCGCAAACAGCTCTGAACAGACAGTAGTGCTGGCATTGCATATCAATAGATACTCAACACAAAGTTTTGTTTTTTTATAGTGATTCTGTCGGAGATGATGTTCTGAATTCATACATACTTTTAGGATAGCACATCATATTCACTGAATGACCAGATTCCTGCTCATTTCCTATCATGATCTGTGAGATGAATCCGTGTGAAATTCCTCCAAAAAATGTAAAGATTTGATTGCCTACAATTTGGTGCTGGGTGTCAACTTGAGTTCATTTAATAAAATCGGAAAATTCAATTGATACTGAGTTGCTACTATACCCAAAGATTATGTATCCATTGATTTTGACTATACCTATGATACCGCTATCATCACATGAATAGAAAAGTCTTGAACTTCCAACTCATGAAGTGGTGTACGGTAGGGACAAAAATTGAAGCTTTCACTCGTTTGGCAGCCACTGGGGATGCCCACTAGACGCTAGGGGTTAAGAACAAAGTGCATTGGAATGCGAACACTCGCTATAACTACAAATATCTCGTTGAAAAAGGGTCGGGACCCGAAACGTCCGAGACTATGGCCCGAGACAAAAACAGAAACTCCTGCAAAAATTAAAGGGAGAAGATACTTTTGTTTGTACATGGATTTACTATGAGCTATTTCATCTGTATAGTATATAAAAAGGGAAATGATAGTATTCTTAAATATTCATTTAAACAGTATGAGCTGCCGGCAACTTTTGTGTTGCCAAACACTGGAGGTCGCCATTGCTATGGTACCGCTGTTTTAAAAGCACATGTCAATGAAACTCCATTGTTTCAATGTCCATAGTTGTTCTAATCTTTATTATTACAGCATGTCGGCTTTCTGTGGCTAGCATCATGCATGTCTGTTGACTTCTTTGAATACGTTGATTTTATTTAGGCAAGAATATTTCTGCGTAAATTAAAAGTTACCGCATGGGATGTCAATTAGGTATATGGGACCGAAAACTATTTGATTTCTTGTTAATTAGATAACATTTTGCATTTTTTAGATCTTATAATGTTTCATGACTTAAGTGACATTGTAGGAATATTTGTTTTCCAGTCATATGTAACCTGATCAGGACATTTAAGAATGTGTCATTAGAACCTTTCAGGAAAAGCTGAAATTCTTTTTTGGCATCAGCAATGCGCACGCTATTGCGGTATATTTGGTGAAGTTTGTTCAGCATTGACGCATATGAGTGGTATATGTGCAACATAATATTTGATAAGACTCTTGGCCGACAGATGATGGATTAATGCACATGACACTACATATGAAACTTTGTTAGTCGTATTGGTATCAATTCATATTTAAGAAACTTTGCGTTTCACCTAATAATCATCTTTGGTTCCACACACTTCAATAATCGAATGCCTGTTTTGACAACAGTGACCGAAAATTATTTAATTTTGAGATTCATGTCGTCTTAGGCATGCTCGCTCGCAGAAACAAGTACTGTGTTGTTTTTCAAATGTTCAGTGTTATTTCAGCACGGAATATCACTACATTTATTGTTGGATAGATGAAGTAGACTAATGCTTTGAATTCTTCGCTTGAGAACTTTGAATTTCTGAACATCTTTACAACCGATTGATAGATTTTCCAAAACTACTTTAGCGCAAGTTGTTTTCTATATTTATTGTGTCATTGTGTAAGCGTGTGTTCTACTCTGTCATGTCGCATTTTTTCGCAACGTTCAGCTTCCATTCCATTCCACTTCCTCCCTTCCACATATTGAGATGGGATTTTTACATGTAGGCCTACTTATATTGATAGTATCGGTACTGGTGTGTACTTCTTTGCCCTAGAGTTAGCAATCTTTTTTGGCCTGAAGGTTTATCCCGTTGTGAATGTGGGGTGGGGCAGACGGAAGCCTCTAATGGAAAGATAGGTTACTGATCACATCAGTCACCAGCTGGCATCTGTTTGGTCACTGGCGCTAATATTCTGTCAACGCCGAGTGCTGGGTGATGGTTTATTAACTTGGCTAGCCACAGTCTGGGTAGGGCAGTAGAACTGTGATGGAGTAGATATATTCAAAGCTTCAGGCATCCACTTTTGCAGCCTTTTGTGACTGCGTAGGCCTATCGGTTGTTCATGTCCTGATTTATGAAAAGGGGATTAATCAAGCAGTATCAGTGAACAGGGTGAACGAGAGAATGATTACAGTCAAAGTAATTGGCAATCGGCTTTTAGATGTTATTTCTACCTACGCTCCACAATTTGGGCGAAGGTATGAAGGAGAAAAAGGGTTTTTGGACTGCCTTTATGGCGCTTTGCTTGTAATCAGAGTTCGTCTTTCTTGGTGGTGACTTAATTGGTCATGTCGGACGTGATGCGGAGGGTTGCGGGAATCTTCATGGCGGTTTCGGTAATGGTACAAGGAGCTCGGAGAGAGAGAGAGAGAGAGAGTATCCTTGCATTTTGAGAGGCAACCAGGTATCTGTGACTTTATTCCGTAAAAGGGATGTCCATTTCGTGACGTAATGTCTCATGGACGAATGCATCACAAATTTTCACAACATCATCGTCTGGCTTAGCGAACGGTTGCATGCTGCCGCTGTCTCGTTTCAGTCAGCTGGTGCAATTTACTCTAGCTCTCCATCATGTTTTCATATTGTATTTGCGTTGAAACTTGTATCCTTCTCATCTGCATCCTATTTGCGTTACATTGGTAATACTTGTTTTTATTATGAACATACCGTTTACTTTGTATTCAATCTACAAGTTTCATACTCAATTCAGCTAGATTGCTTCACATTCAACGGCCATTTTCCTCATCTGCGTTTTCCACATTCAATCATCGCATCAACGTTGACTACCTCCGCCTGTTCCATCATGTCTGTTTACATGCAATTCCTATTCGCGCAGTCACGTGTTAGTGCCTAGTGTATGGTCCTTCATTCATCGAAAAAGAGTTCAGCAAAGTTCAATAGCGTCACCATCTAACCTTCTTATGTATTACTTCACATGTCTTTACTCTGAATGTGTGCCACTCGCGCCAGTGTGCAATCGGATGTGTCTGCGCTCGCGTGTTAATGGCTGAATCGTGTTGGCCTCCTTTTTCCTTGTCTCCCTCCGTTTGCCAATCCTAACATGGACTGCAAGCTCCGGTATTCCCGTGAAGATCTGCGATCACAACAGTCTAATATCACCATCCCTCGCATTACAAGGCGTAAATTATGGTATTACAAAATACTGAAGACGCCTACATTTCCGAATTCAGATCCCGTTCCGTCATTGCCAAGCCAATCGAATTACATCGACGCAGTTCAGCCAAATTCTAAATGTGCAAAAAAGAAACGTATTTCCAAAACTGTTCACATTCCTACACCTTCTGTTCTATTGTATAATGCCATATCCCTTAACAACAAAATTGATGATCTTGGTCTAAACGCTTTACAATTTCAAAATGATGTGATCCTTATTTCTGAAACTTGGCTTGATAGCTGTATTTCTGATAATGCCATTTCTATTCCTGGCTATTCGATATTACGTTTTGATCGAAATAGTTCTGGTGGCGGAATTGCCTTTTATTACAAGTCCGCTTTATCTGTTACTGAAGTTCCAAATGTTCCACTCCCAGGTCTTAAGTCAAATATCTTTTGTTGTAGATTTGAGCAATTTGATGCCTTCATTGCGTTACTGTACCACCCGTATTGGGTAGATAATTCGTCACACCAGTCAGTTTTAGATGTTATTCAGTGTATTATTGACAAGCGTTCTGAGAAACATGTCATTTTAACCAGCGATGTCAATGACCTATGCCACAAATAAGAAGATTTTTTTCATGTATAATGACGTGTCAATTGGTGCATAACCCTACTCGTGGAAAATATATGCTTGATATTGTTGCAACCAATCAACACCAGAAATTCAATAATCCGTCGATTTTAGCGCCACTTGGTCGCTCTGATAATTGTGGTGTTTTTGTTTCGCCTTCTTCTCCTAAACCTGTAAAGACAAATAAGGTAAAAGCAAGTTCATCCTCGCCGTCATCCTTCGCCATGTGCTACAAGATTCCTGCGTCTATTGATTGGAATAATATTTCAAATTTGAACAACGTTGGTGACATTGTGGAACAATTTGAAGGTATTTTACAATTCTGCCTAGACACCTTTTATTTTTTTTATCCTGAAAATGCGAAGCACAGATCCACCCTGGATTACTCCGGCTCTAAAAGTTCCATCAAATGTTCGTGATATTGCCTTAAACCGGGGTAATTATGGAAAATTTCTATGAAATTTTTAAAGGAGGTACAAAAAGCTAAAGCGAAACATCTCTCCCTGCTGAATAGGCCCACTCTTTCGCCCACTGAAAAGTGGAAATCTATTAAGAACCAGCTGAATACTCACTTCGAAAATTGACATTGATTGGTACAAAGCGGTTACTCTCAATGAGAAATTTCATTGTATTTTCTGATTCTGACATAGAAAACTTTTCATTTCCCTATGACAGTGCTGAATTTTCTGGTCAAGATGTCAATGAATGCACTATATTCTATGCTAATGAAATGTAGAAGCAATACATGTGGTCTGGATAATATTCCGGGATACTTCATTCAGTCGTTTGCGGATATCCTGGTGACTCCACTTACTGCACTATACAGCCTTTGTCTAAGGTTGGGTGTGTTCCCGAAAAGTTGGAAGAGGGCAAATATCTTACCTATTCCAAGGGGTACGTGCACATCAGACCACCGTGGAATTTCTATCCTACCTTTTGTAAGCAAAGTGCTCGAAAGACTCGTTCGAGATCGTATTTTGCTCCCATCATTAAATCATACCATCAACAGTGATCAGTTTGGTTTCATCTCGAACGGCTTCGGTGAGTGCACTAGCGCCTTGTTGTCCATACGATTTACTGTACTACAACACATTACTTCAAACCCGTCAAATAGTGTTTGATTTTAAAGAGGCATTCGATGCGATAAGCCACAGTTCTCTACTGAACTGCATTCATCAAAATTTAGGCTTCGACGCTCATAGCATGAAATTGATCAGAAACTTTCTATCAGATCGTGTCCAACGCGTTTCAGTAGGTGAAATGACCACATCTTGGAAATCCGTCACGAGTGGGGTCCCCCAGGGTTCCATCTCGGGCCCCTGTTACTAATCCTTTTAATTGATGACTTACCAACGTTTCGAGATGTGAAGATTATTACGTATGCGGATGATCTATCCCTTATGCACCTGCGGAACGAGGACACTGTTGCCTTGGATACCCAACTTATGGTGGACCAATTTGTGGAATGGACAAATAGCAAAAAATTATCGATTGACGAAAGCGAAGCGAAGAGCATCACTTTTTCAAGACAACCTGTGATTGACAGGTCGACTCCAATTATAGTTAACGATTATCTCATCGACGAAGTTGGCTCTCCGAAGATTCTTGGAGTATATTTTTCAAATAATAACTCTTTGGGCAGACACTTTGATTTTGTTAACGGCAAGTGTTATCGCTCTTTATCTGTAATTAAACGACCGAAAAATGACAATAACCACCCATCGGTTATTTCGCTGTCTTATTCTGGGTTGATCGTCTGTCAGATGGCTTACTTCTGGCCCGTTGTGTGCGATGTAAATAGAAAAACATTTTGTAAGCTGGAGCGAATTGATCGCATCGTCAGGAGATGGCCTGGTGATCCATAAAAAGGAATCCTTTTTATACTCCCGGATGATATTGACCGGTGGTCAATGAAATACGTATTGTAGTTTGCTATAATTTTTCTAATTCGTACATTTTTTATATTTTCTATCAAAATAAACACTTGACATATTCCCAAATTTTCTAATTCTTTCACAGCACCGATTAGTCACTGCCCAAATACTGGATGGAACTGAGCAATTGAAAGGAATAAGTTCACGCCAAAAGTAAAATTGTAGGAATTGAAGAAATTTTATGAAGTTGCGGAGTATGGAAACGAGCTTCTGAAAAGAGAACTGAAGTTAACTTCGTGATAGGGGTGGAGAGAAAGTGGAGATCAATGAACAGAATTTGGCTGCAGGTGACAGGCAGTATGCGGCAAGACGAAAGGCGCATCCAGACCAACTGACACATGGTGGTGGTGGTGTGAAGAAGTACCCGCATTAGTGGAAGAAAAGAGAAAGCGATTCGCGATATGGAAGAGGATTAGAGACGCAAATGATGAAGAGGAGTATGCAAAGGCAAAGAGGATGATCTCAAGAGAGGAGAAGGAATGAAAAGGTACAATTAATAACAAGTGAAGAAGTCAAGAGGAAGTGTTTCGGAATTGTGAAAAGATGGTAAATGAACGATGCGATATCACCAACTTGTCGTACATCAACTTGCCACTCAGAGTGCGCAAGTTCTGAATGTTTGGGAACAGCACATGGGCGACGTGATGAATGTGGAATCCGAGTTCAGTTGGAGCGACGATGGTGACCTTGTTTAAGTTCCGATGTGTTTACTGGTGTCTGAAGGAGTAGAGTTATCCTTAAGGGTGTACTCAGGATGTTCTTTAACTTGACCTCGATCTCCTGTCCTTTAGAAGAGAATGTGACTCTCTCTGTAGTGGAAGTAATTTCGTAAAATTCGCTAGAACTGAATGAAAGTGTGTTGTGACGTCATTCGTGATCTGCGCGTGAGGACAACAGCATGGAAGCAGGATGAAAGCGTAAAAGCAAGCGTTAGATTTTAGACGCACAGATGAATGAATTGCATTTTTAACACGTGCAGTGACGAGCAGGCTTCAAAGTATAAGTACAGGGTGGGTCATAATTTACGCAAAACCTTGATGATGTGCTGTACTTACTGAAATAAATATCGGACAATAATTTAAATGTTATTTTGTTCGTCAAGATTTAGGGATTTGTTTCATGTGGTACATGTATCTTTCATTGATCGAAAAAAAATTCATCAGTAAAAATTTGAAATTCTAATCTTGTCAAATATCTCTTATCTCATGTCTCATTAGTTCATGAAATCCTAACATTGTTTAACGCATGATTTGTCACATTGCTTTTGTTCAGTGGTTCGATTTGATTGCAGACTGATTCAACAATCGATTCGATCTTGGTCGACCTAGGATTTGGACTTAAGCAAGTAGTCTAAGTTGTTCGAAAATTTTGACTTTGTCTTTCGATTTGGAAAAACCCTATTTCTTGATGAACATCGTGGTGTAAAAGCAGAAGTCATTGAAGTTTTGTGTACATTATGACTCACCCTGTACATAGCATCAAGTAGCAAAATTTTCATCTTGAGATACATTTAAAGTTAGCTGTAAAATGACTCAGTGTTGTGTCTTCGGATGTATCAACAATACCAATACTGAACGTAAAAATAGATGAAAGCTTCTGCACAGATTCCGAACAAAAGTTTACTTGTTCAATGAATGGTGTCGAAGAACATGACAGAAAGACTCCTAATACGCATAGTCGTGGCTGCTCTGACCACTTCGCCGAAGTAGACAAGACAAGGAATCTGCGATATGCTATGTTATCTGACCAGCAAAGAATAAATCAGCCTATATTTCGTTCGCGACCTCGATCGGTCCCATGTTCCAAAATGATCTCAATTCAATTATTTCGCATTAGAATGATATTTGAAACTTCATTTAGAAATACCGCAAATTCAAATCATTACGATTCATTGAAATATTTATATTATCTTCATATCAGACAAAATGTTACCCAATATTAGTTTACAACCGGCAAATGCATGTACATGCACATTAATTATGTTGATCACAATATCGAATGAATAAAATATAATTCCAGAAATTGTCAAACTTCTTTTATGGTAACATTCCATTTTTGGTGCCGTACCAAATAAATTTTTTCTCGAAAAACACGTCCTAACATAAAAAAGCACTCAATCACCTTTCATGACGTCTTACTGACGGTTGTTGAAACTACCGGTTCATCGCATAGCAGCTTTCGTCAGCGAGTGTAGGATCGTAGGAAAGTTATTGTTAATTCATTGAATTACGTCGTCATGAACTTCGCTTTTGCGTTTTGACGATTCGGTTTGGGCGGTTTTGAGTGCACTGAATCAAGCAGTTATAGTCAGACCTTTGGTCATGTAGAATAATCATGGAAACCGAAAAACCTCCGGATTAGGCCTCCACCTTTAACACATTGCAGATTTTATAAGGCACCGGGTCCATCTGGTGTAATTGGAGAAATGTTGATAGCTTCAGTTTCAGGCTTAGCAGGAGTGCAATGGATGAAGGTGCGTTTCAATGAAATTATGATTGAAAGTCGCATCCCTGATGATTGGAAACTGAGAACCCTCGCTTCTATTTACAGGGGTAAAGAGATTTATTCAATTTCGAATTTACAAAGGACTCAAACTTATTGACCACACTCTGAAAGTTTTTGAAAGAATACTTGAGAGTTGTATTAGAGCGCAAGTAAAGATCGACGAGATGCAATTTGGCTTCATACCAGGCAAGGGCAATACAAATACAATTTTCATTGTACAACAGTTGCAAGAGAAGTATCTGGCCAGGAAGAAGGTGCTTTTGTCGATCGATCTAGTTCCCAGAGACGTGGTTAAGTGGGCACTCCGAAAATCAAGAGTTGTTGAAGAATGGCTTATTCAAACAATTATGAACGTGTATGAGGACGCAGAACATCCGTAACTCAATACAGTGCACCATCTGTCGATCATTGACTCACGGACGTTGAAGTGTTGTTAGAGGCAGTCTGACAAGAACGTCGAACGTTTTGTGTGGGTTATGCTCAGATCATGTGCCCGTTGTGAGAAGCATAGGACCAATGAAAGCAATCGGTTTCGATGGAGGGCGAGTGCGACACTGTTGCCCGTTTCTGCTACTTGGGGAGACATGTTGGATTCCGGTGGCAGCTGTGACTGCGCGAATTCAATCAGGCTGGAAGAAGTTCCGAGAACTAGCGCCTAGCCTGACCAGTCGTGCTACTCCATTTTGGATGAAAGGAAAGATTCATGACTCATGCGTCAGAGCATGCATGACTTGCGGAAGTGAGACATGATCTATCACAGCTGTAGAAAAGAGGAGAATGAATGTAGCAGACAGGAGGATGATCAGGTGGATGTGTAGTGGACAGCTTGAACCTGCAGTCGATCGCTGAGGCCATGTAGGTGTGCAGATTGCGATGGTGCGGCCATGTGGTGCGGAAGGATAACAGCGATTGGGCAAAGAAGGTATGGAAAATGAATATCAGCGGACCAATACCAAGAGGCCGCCCAAAGACGAGCTGGGAGGAAACAGTGTCTGTAGAGTGTCGGCCATTGGGCCTCAGGGAATCCGATGCCTTCGATGGGAACACCTGGAGGCATTCCATGAAGTCATAAAGTAAGTAAATAATCGGAATCCCTAATCAGAGGCAATCTTCCACTGTAATTTTCATGTGAATGAGCAACAAACTATCTCCACATAATTGATTGAATTTCCCGGTGCTTCAATTATCTATATATTTATAAGCTTCTACCAATTTTAGTAGTTGGAATTAAGTCAGTGCTGCCGTCGACCACAAGGGTGCTGCATAGGATGTTCAAGGGTTCACAAGGGTGTTCGTGGCATACCGCGCCGTTCTAAAGTTGCATATCCTAATCTAAAGGAAGTGCAGCTGGACTGAACAATCTATGAATGGTCACTTACGAAGAGCATGCAAGTTGCATAAATAATCCACATGAATATTTAGGTCAGTCACTTACCTATCTACAAGCGATCTGTTCATTTTGCGAAGTCCTAGGCTAATATTAAAATCACGTTGCAAAAGGCATATGCTTTTATTTACAGTTTTATCTTCCCTGTTATGATAGGTGTGGTTGACGTTATCTTCAACTTGTAAATATAGTGGTGTTGCTATGGACAAAAATTTGTGGTGATTATTAGCACTCGTGTAAATTCATGAAATATATAGGCCTATAGCCAAGGATAGCTTGTGATTTCATGAATAATGCGACCTCGGTAAAACTTTATCATGGACCATGCTGGTGTGAAATTACATTTCAAAGTACCAATTTATCCATTGAACATGTAGTTCATCTACATTCGAGTGCACTCGCTTCCTGAGCATAAGGTAACCTACAATGATAGACAAATGTATGTAGTAGATAGCCTCAAATATATGAAATATATGAAATCTATAACTGGGAATTGTGGCAAAAAGTGAAGAAATAGTGCTATGGTCAATGGTACCATGCAGTCATTGGTATCCAAAACATTTGCTTTGATGTTCAGCTAAATATGTAATGAATCATTAGTGCGATACATTTGCTGACTACAATATTCTCATTTTCAGAATATGAGATGCAGACTTACTTGATCGATTACCAAAAAGCGTGATCAATGGCAAAGTATTTTGATTTAAATTACAATTCCCGGTTAAGACGATTATAAGAGGTTTATTCAACAGACAGAAAGACCCCAAGTACCCAAAGAACCAACCAATTCTGCTGCTCAAAGAACTCAACTTGCCAAGAGCTCAACGTCAGCTGCCCAAGAGACTTCTGAAACTGATAGGCCTGTGTTGCTTCTAAAAGAGTGTGCTAGAAATACAGAAATAGTACCATATCCTTCAGGTTCGAAACATTGAGCATGAGGTATATATATATATCGAGGCACACACTCACTCACACTCACATTCATGACTCAGCAAGTCATACTAATTCAAGCAATTCAAAGATTTTGTATCGGTGTGCCGCCGAAAATAAGATCACGATCAAGGGTCCCGTCGGTACGAATGAGATGTTACCGAAGGTTTATCCTGGATATTTTCTGGAGGAGGGATGAATTTATCCTGGTGAAAGATAGGTAGTAAAATTGTACAGTGTAAACTGTTAATTCGCCTATTCATACTTTTGAGTCGTTCGCAAATTTCAACATTGTTGATGTTGTGACCACGTATTTCTGTGAATTTTCAAATTTATGAAATCGTGGGTGATAGTATTCACGTTTCTATTTCAGGTAATAGAATGTATACAATCTTCGACAGCAGTTGTAAGTATAAATGATTATAATCGTCTTCAAATTAATGTAAACTAGCCTAGAACTTGAATGTAGGTTTTACCAACGTTTGAAATAATTTGTATTTTTGGATTGGAAAAAACTATGTACTTTTCCCCTGAATATTAAAATTTCTAACGACGGCGGCGATAATAAAAATTGCCAGCAGTTCGGTTCCCCGGAAATTCTTTTAAACATGAATATTAAAATGAAAATAATATGCAATTTCTTGTTCTCATGATTTTGAAGTCTTAGTAAAATTTGCATCCTGTCTCCTGCCACCACATTTTTCGGATAATATATTTTAGATGAAATTATTTATGGACGTTTGTTGCGATGAAATCTTGAAACTCAGTATACTACAGTTGCAATCTACGTGAATGATAATTATATATTCAAATGTTTAAGAAGGACCTCCTCAGACTTGAACAATTCGAACACAAAATTTCTAAACAGCCATAGTTTCTTCCTGTAAGTTCCGTCAAGTACTCACCAGTACGGCTGCAGCTAGTTTATGAAATCTGAATGGCTGAGTAGCCTGAAGAACTACAAAGCAGAGCAACCTTCTCAATTCTGAGTCTGAGAAAATCTTTCTATTGTATGCTCATGGTGCAGGCTAACCAACGCTCTGTTTTCCATCATTTACCGTATATCACTGCATATTAAAAAAATATTTTCAGTCTTGTGATTTGAATCGATGAATCACGATTTTATATGTGAATCAAACTTTTCACTTGTTCCTTGCTATGACGAGGCAGTGATACCACTTTGACACTCCGATGTAACTGTGTGGCCGTTTCATGTTCTTGGTCTGTGTCTGCGCCTAAAAATTCTAATAGTTATCGCAACTTTCTAACATTCAACCGTCTGTTGTTTGGTTCAGTGTAACTTTCGCAAATTAACTTTTCACTAGCCATTCAATTTGTCTTCGCAGATTGAGAGGATGATTGTCGGAATGCACTTTTCACATAATGCTTTACTTCTACTTTTCTTGGCATGTTCTGATGATATTGATCCGGACACAGCGACGAACAGTGGTCTAGACGATCATTGTCCATCAACTGACCCAGGGCAACCTGGCACGAATATGCCCTCGAAACCGCCCGGCGCCCGTCACACTGCGTCGCCTGATGGACTATAATGCATCTGGGAAAAAGTACTGACTCCTTTGCTCTCAGTCTTCAGCGATTGACTGTCAGTGCGCAACTTCTTGGGGGAGTTGACAACATCCTTCCATAATTACAACATGTGTTACAGGCCTGATGTATTTCATTGACATATGTCTATGTCACTTACCTGGTACTGCCTACGGCTATGTCGCATGCCTGGTGCGTGTATGCTGAATACTAGCTCTAGGTTGTTGTTTGCCTTTCAGCCTTTCTCATTTGTTTAATGATTACAATAAAATCCTTGTGAAAAGGGTTGTGCTTATTTAACTTATATGTATATTGACGATTGTTTTTGTGTGAGATGTTCGTTGATACGTGTATAATTGAATAACCTATTTATGAAAATGATAATATGTCATTAATGAAAAAAGTAGTAGATGAAAGAAATCACGTCGACAGGTAAACTAAACAGATGTCCTGCTTTTCTTGTTTATTTACTTCAATTGTGAAACAAAGTATACTCGATGAATGTAGTGTGCATTCTGGTGTTTATAGTGGTTTCTTTTGCATTTTAATAAATTGAATTTGAATATTTTCACCTTCCAAAATGCATTATTTTCAAACCTGGTAGTAACGTCTATAGATGTGTATATTTCAACATGCTTATAGCTAGAGAGCAAGTTGAAATAAGATATTTTTCTCCATTTTCAGCAATTTCGGTTGCTGCCATTTTCTTGAACGGACCAAAAACACTAAGCAAGAGTAACCTGGAACTGTGGGACAAAGGTAAGACTTCATTTTTATGATATTGCATTTGTCTGTCGAATAGCGTTATCCGATCCTTATTCCTTAAGACAAAATGACAACGCTTAATGAACTTTGGTATTACCATTACATCACTGAAAGCATCTAATAATTTTTTTTGATTGATGCAAAAATATTCAAATTAAGTCAATTTGTGTAAGTTTGGAGCCCACCAAAGTTGGAAATGGGACAGAAGACTAAAAATGCCGCATTTACCCAAATGATTTTGGTCCCGTTTCGTCGGCGATGATTCTATGCCCATGAATGATTAAAGAAATCTATCAAAAAGGCAAAACGGCATAGACTACAAACAAATCTGAAGCATTATTAAATTATTTGAAGTTTTACTTCATTGTGCTTTTCAGTGTTGTAGTGTTGAACCTCTTGAACCTAAAAATGGTTCAACACTAAAGCACTGAGAAGCACAGCACATGATATTGTAAGGTGATTAGCATATCATGCTTGTTCGAATACCTCATTGATGTACTTTACAAGTTGGAACGTCGGTGCTTATGAGTTATCTCTCCTCCCGCCACGTTTTCGAATTTGTCTAAAATTCGTGAAAATGCCTTCGTGACAAAACGTCAGGTTCATGTTGATGAGGATATTTTTTGCCTGCTTACCACAATTTGTGCAAATTCGACAAGTACATTTTGAATTAGAGACGATGGTGTGAAGTGTACCGATGTCATCAGCATGATCTGACTTTGACTGATGTCATCGCCTTAGGAGAATGCACTTGATGTCAGCAAGTTTATTTCGCGACAGTTCGTGAAGTGATAATGAACAAACCACATCCTTTACATGAACATTTTTAATTCAAAAAAGGTAGTGGTCGTTAGAAGGTTTCAAATAGCAGTGGATGAGACGAAGAGGAAGAGAGAACAATGCTTACATGAGCATTTATTTTACGACGATCAGTCGAAGTCGGATCAAGCTGCTGACATTGCTACACCTCATACTATCGTCTCTTATTCAAAAAGTGCTTGTCCGAAAGTTTACATTCGATAAAGTAAAGTCAAAGGTTGAATGCCTAAGCGAGAAAATATCCTTAGATGTCGGATGTCTTTGACGGCGTCACAGTTAGTCGAAGGAACTGTCGATGTTGAACTGCAATGGTTTCCTGGCTTGTCCCATAGAGTATCGAGAAAAATTTAAATACAGTAGCTATAACTTAACTTTATTAGGAATAGCAAAATAGGTAAGTCAAAATGCGATTGATTAAAAACGATGGTTTCGATTGAAAATTGCAAAAGTCTACAGTTTTAGCAAACAAAAGTTCGGCTTGCTGCTTAGCATCAGCATCGCGAAAGAAATTATCCTTGTAACACCGGTCGATGCATGTGGCAGTCACGTAATCTTTACTATACATTACATGCAGACCGGTTGAGGACAAAATCTAGCTCGGAGTACCGTGAGAAGTGCCTCCCGTGTCGATTGCACTCATCGGTTATGTTGTGTGCTAGGCAGTTTGTCTTCTTGCTTTATTATGCATTTTATTGTTTTGTGAGAGCAATCTCCATTCCATTGTTAGAGCAATAACTTTTCCGCGGCAATGCATTTCAAGTTCCAATGTCATACAAAAGTCCAACTTGTCAGCTATCTACGGTACATGACTGACAACAGACATGACATGTCATCAGACAATGGATGACCAAACAATTGGTAGCTGACCGTGAGCGAATCTTCACAGACGTATTTAACGCGGCATGAACGCCCGCTCACGCAATCTGGTCTCTCCAAGCGAAGTTGTTGGCGAGAGCCGTTGACGGTGTTGCAACCTATCTTCTATGTGCGAACTATCATCGAACTGCTGCGGACGTGATCACCACGGCTTGTGGTCCTGGAAGAATCTGGACTCTGTTGGTGCTGTGACTGTCTTATAACTGTGAACGTACCATCTGTCCTTGTAAGGACTGTTTGCACCATTTATTTATTTTCACAATATAATTTATCCACATTTTTCATTTACATTTTTCAATCATATGTTTTGGGAATATTAAGAAAATAATAACCCGTAACAGTTACTTTGAACGATCTTAGAGAGAAATAGTTCCAATATTGCTATATGCTGGGAATGACATCAGAGAGAATAATTCTGTTGCTACCACACTTGAATAAATCAGTCTGCGGTTAATTATACCTGAAATTAAGGACAAATTGCAGATAGGGCAACATATCTTTCAAATGTGGCTTTCAAACGTCCAATTCAGTAACTACTATACTCGCAGATGCATTATATCGCAGATGCATGTGGAAAAAACAAATTCACTTAATGTAAAAAAATTATCTTATCTCCAAATCCGGTAAATCCGGTTCCGGCCGGATTTAAAATTTTCAAATCTGGTGCACCCTTAATAATAACGGATATTCACATTTTTCACTTTGTACACTTTACAGTTCAGGAGCATCTCAATACGTGTTGGAATAAACGAACAACTGATTTTCTTTCCCCTTGTGTCGAGTTCTGACCGTGACCATCAGTATTGAGGAATATCATCTCTAGACCCAAACACGCAGACAAGGCAATTTATCCCCATGCTATTCCCAATCTAACAAAATTATAATTAACTCCGCAAAGTTATCCCGAAAATTATGCGCACCGTTTTTGCCATCAAGCAGGGGTTTAGATACATGTGAAATTCCTTCTACTTTCACCATGATACCTGCAATTAAATATTATACATTTCCAAACGACTGCAAAGCAATGGAATTTCAGCCATCAAGCCTCGGACGAGAGACGATATTTCTCCGAGCAATATAAGGAAATGTAAAACGAGCAAGAGAAATTTTTTCTTTATGACATAATTTTCTCTAATAATTCATAATTATTTGCAGTCGCCTAATTTTTAGTGTGTTGTTTATTAGAGGACGGCGCTTATTAACATTCACGATTTTTGACTTAATGAAACTTTTCCAAATTGAATATCAACAATAATTACATGCATGTGAACTTTGCGGAAAAGTGTCAATAAGAGCTGAAAAATCGTCTAGCATTCTTCTTACCTCATTACCGATCTATTCATTGCCGACAATGAGTGGTTTGCTTGGACGCTGATTGAACACAGTGTGAGACTGATTTCTTGGACAGTACAGGAAGCTCTGTAAGTTATCAAATCTGATATTAATTCAGTACGAGTAAAATTAGATTAATTTATTAGAGCATGAGGTTGAGTGTAACGTTGTTATTATGTGACTTTCTTTGTCATAATTTAGACAAACTAGAAGTGCAATATCATTAAGCATTCCAGTGACGTTTGGAAGCTATTTTTTTGTTTTTTAACTTGATGGACAAAATATGTACTACCCACAGTACAGTGTTGTATGACCGCGATCATGACCGTGGTCATTTTCAAAATTTATGACCGTGAACGCAAATCGTCTGCGGTCATTTTAGCGGTCATGTGACAAAATGATCAACTCAGGTAAACAATGTGAAAACGAATGTATAATGTTGCCGATGGTGGTTATGAATTGCATTAAAATTAATGCATGAAAAAGCATTGCATTCCTGGTCCATAATGCTCTCTTGTATTTATATAGGCTAGGAAAATTAGACCAGAAATTCATTAATTCCTGTCGTATATGAAAATTTAGATCTTTTGCTACAATTCATCTCGATCATGTTTGGTTGCTTGATCAAAATTATAGAAGTTTTTAGCCGAGCGAAAGTAAGTGCATAAGCGTTTTTTCAAACAATAAATTACCCTTCCGTGATCGGTTATTTTGTCAACGCGCTAACTAGCGCCTTGACCTCAGATGCGCCTGACGGTTGCCATTGATAACAAATTAACAATGCAATAACTTGGAACCTCTAGGCCTATCTATTCACTTTACGGTTTCGCTAAATAAATTGTTTATGGGCAGATTTAGGAAAGTCAAATACAAATAACCTGTCGAATCTCCAAGACTTTTCGCTTTCCGCTGATCGGTTGAATTGTGTGTTTATTTTATAATGACCGTTAAAAATGACCGTGATCGCGGTCAAAAAAATTGTGACCGCATACAACACTGTCACAGTCATTGTTTCCTAATTTTTTTGATGTCAGGCGCAGCGTTTATTAGAGAAAATACGTTCCTTGGAATGATAATTTCAAAAGATCGTCATTTCTTACCTGCAAGCGTGAAGAAGTATCTGCTGCTATTTTGTAGCAGTCTTGAGTGACTCTCTTCTTTTATTCTGTTGTGCATGTGAATATAACACATTTTTGCAATAAAAGGAGTGGCAATAGATTTTAACAGCGATAGATTTTTCAATTTTTGATGGCAACCTGAGGTTGTCTTAGTGATGACCTGTAGAGGCGAGGTGGGTACTTCAGTTTTGTCCCACGAACATGATAGCGGAAAGCAGATTTTCCGCAAAATCAATTCCGCAAAATTTAGTCATTACGGGGGCAATTTTTTATGACCTAGAAATCGAAAAAATATGACCTTATGAAGCTTCAATTATGAACAAACGTGATAGCTAAAAAGCTTAAAATATAACCAAATATGACCTAAAAATCTAAAAAAATGTGACTAAAAAATAACCTACAAATCGTAAATTGTAGTTTGGCAAGATTTGAAGATCTTAAAATGTAGCAAAAATTATGTTTCCATTTTCAGGCAAAAAATTATAAGTTCAATTTAAGACAAATAAAACGATTTATTTCAAACTTTTGCGACAGTGTACCCATTTACAACTTGTTGTAAAAAACAGTAATGTAATTTGCTTCATTTTATTTTTGAAAAAGTCTGTCTTTGCATAGCATCTTCTTCAACATGGAGAAGAACGCTCTACCGAAGCAACGGTTGGCTGGCAAGGAAAGACAGACGAGCCAATCCTGCAGTTCCTGGTAGCGTTCATATCTGTAGGCAATGCATGCATTGGAGCTGTCCTCAGACTGCATCGCGCTGCTGAGAAGACCAATATTACGTCATTCAGCAAGCATCGGTCATTTTCTATCCCCTCTTCCGTGCAACTCAAACAGTCTAAAACTACAGAAAAATGACCAAAATATTGCCAGAAATTAAAAATTTGTCAGAAAAATTGAGTAATTGAGCTAGACCAGTCGCTTGTATGCCGAAGAAGAAAACCCTCTTGTGTTGAAAGAAACTGCTAAAGTAAGGAAAGAATTCAGGCATTCAGTTGTATTGCACCAAAGCTGTCCAAGTTCCTTTCATTGACTTTGTCAAGTCCACACGACTTATTCCAACAAAGTAATAAAATAAATATCTGACGGGACGATAATCAAACAAGTTCTGTAAGAGGCTTGCTCCTCTCAAGGAGAAATTCGGTCTGCTTTTTAAAAAACCACTAGGTCAACCTGCTGTTTGGTTGTACAAAGCGGTCTCTCTGCTCCATCTAGTATACTTCTAATCTATTTGCCAGTGAAGCTGTACAGTAATGTGTGGGTAAATACTCCTTTGTAGTTTCTATCAAAACCTTAGTAGCCCAAACATTAGATTGAAAGTAAAATGTACTCTACTCAGTGAAATAAATTTTTGCTCGCTTTTTTCGATGTGACTTAAATTGCTTGCTATTATTCAGCCCGATTGATATCACCCAAACCATGGTCTTACCAGCTTATCATTGCTTGGCTAAATTATTGCGTACGCCTACGTAAAACGCACTTACAGCTTGTGATATCGAAGTATATGTTCGACTACTGATTTCGGAGACATTTGCGATGAACAGGCATCTTCTACATGTACTTGTAGATGATTAGTCGAAAGTAGACCTGCGGCTCGTCTATGGTGATGTCTTTCCTATTTCCATAGTGCTGCTCAAATTAGTGAATTGATTTTTGTTCGCATGGATCTACATATCGCGGGGACCTGTATGGCATTTTGATTTGAATTTCGATTTAACCAAATTTCGAGGTGACATCAAAAGTGCACAAGAAAGAGTTCCGCGAGTGAAAATGCATGCATATTCACCCATAAATAGTTGCAGCCACGCACGTAGCACTCTCTGCATACATTCAAAGTTTGGAATTCTTCAAGCGTGGCCAATGATGAATTGGTGTCCTACAATGAGCATTGGGCAGTGCAGCTAAATTTGTCGGCACTAAGTAACATCGTCCGGCTTGCTCAGATGTCACCGTGTACAGTTCCCGAATTTGACAACTCTGATGTTTACTCTTTTGGTGCTTAATATGAGCTATGTAAACATACATGTATGCTGAACGTAGATTCACTACAATGCATGAAGCTAAAATTGAGGAGAAGTTGTGACTGCCTGAAGTCCGAGTTGAACCTTCAAAGTTGTCAGCGGTCAGAACTGCGTCTGCGGCTGGCATCTTTTTTATTGGCTCGCAGATGTTGGTCAGCCTTGTCTGTCGTTTCGTAGCTATTATCAGCTTTATTGAAAACTGTGAATTATAAGGTGTGAGTACTTATAATTTTGGAATAATAGGCAGTATAATGGCATAATAGTTTGTATAATGGTTGCAGATGTTAATATGAGTCATTAGTTTTTCATTGGATGACACAAGTATTTGCGAAGCAATAGGCCAATAAAATGTTTAACTGACAATGGGAATGCAAAGCATAATTAAGGAGGACATCAATTGCAGGAGTCAGGGTAAACAGAATGAGCGGTTTGAAAGGGAAACATTGAATATGATGAATTTGGTACTCTGATGCTTGATGTTTCCTTTCAAACTGCTTATTTGGCTTACCTGGGTTCCAGCAATTGCTATTAAATCATACAGAGTTAATTAAAATAATGAGGTAGGATGGAATATTTTGCGAATTTATCGAAGTATATAGAAGCTTACTTTTTCGTTATTCTTGCCTATTCATCTACACCGTCTCCGTGTGTAATGCAGATGACACTCGTCTCTGATTTTTGCACAAATTATTGAGACATCAATTAGTGAGTTAACAACGTTATTAAAAGTGTTCGATCCTCGGTCGTTTTACTGGGAATTTATATGTAGTAGCACAAAATTATACAAACTGATGCGTGAAATGTATCATCTCGATTTTGTAATTGGTTTTGAGATGGAACACTTTCAAATCAATTGATAGTCCTGACATCGGTAATCCCGCAATTTGTGATTGGGATTTTGGTATTGACAGTGAGAGTTAGACGTCGAAATATCACTCAGTTGAGGAATATGAACTGGTGCTTTTAAATAATGAGATAATAACTAAGCTTGTACAATTTTAGTGCATGCAATAATCTGTTGAACCATTATATTCCTTTCGAAGTCTTCTTTCAACTTTTGGCGGGCTCTGAAGCATTCTCTAGCGTGTTTAAGATCATCTAATTTGATTTCATTGGAATAGTCTTGTCAACCGAGAAAAAGAACACCATTCAGCATCCTCCTCAGGATTAACGTCTTGAAGAAACTGTGTTTTACCGGGTCATGCTTATGACAGTATCAAGGTAGCAGGCGACTAGCAGATAAGGAATTCTTGCAGGGTTACCAGGTGCTTTCAAGCAAAAAATTTCGAAAGTAGTTGGAAAGCGCGAAGAAGAAAGAGAATGAAGGAATAAAGTAGGGGTTGAAACAGATTCGAGAAGTGTAGACCGTTAAGAGAATGCTTCAGGACGAATCAGAGGCTATGGAGGGCAGGCTCAAAGGTTTAAGCAAGAAGTGTAGATACAGTCCGGCAGCCAGAGCGAGTTTCTGCAGGGAGCGATGCCGAAGATGAGACTTTCACAGAATGAAGTACGCCCTATGCCAACTACGAATCTGCGCGTCTTCAGAATTCTACCTGATTCCTCTTCTTCTCAGAAACGATCAATGAAAAGCACATGTTGATCCAATGGGACGCAGATTGAAGTTTTTGGTTAAAAGGAAATTTTCTATATTTTTGTCATTATGTGAAAAGTTCAAAGCATAAAATCATAATGCATGTGTTTGGCATGATATGTCTTCAGGTTATTTTCTATCATGTGCGTATGATATTATCATGTTTCTGACATGATGCGTTCATGTATGCGTCAATGTGGTTGAATGTGGATAAAATAGGTCAAAATGTTATTTTTTGTCGATACTGGTAGACTTGCCAAATCTGAATGCATTACACTACATAGACAGTGGTACATGAACATGATAGAAAATAACCTGAAGACATTCCATGCCAAAAATTAAAGCTCTAAACTTCATGCTTTTCACTTATTAACAAAAGACATAGAAAATTTCATTTTAACCAAAAACTTAGATGTGCACTCCACTGAAATGTGCATGTGTTCTTCTATGATGGTGGCTGACAAGAAAGGGAACCAGATATAAATCGGCAGACGCGCAGATTCGCAGTAGTCATAGGGCGTATATCATTCTGTGGAAGTCTCATTTTCGGCCTCGTTGCCTGCAAAAACTCGTCTAGCTGCCGGACTAATGGCAAACTACAGATTTTGTGCTTTTCCCAAGCATGATTCTTGCTATTTTGATGCATCGTATAATACTATCCGCCTTTGTCTCAGGAATTTTGTCAAAGGAAAGGATGATATGTGAAACGTTATTTAGTTTACATGTATAATGCACCTAAAACTTCTCCATGTACGTATTTGTGGATGCTCCCTAGCCCTCAAAAGCAGGCTCCACCATCTTTGCATGTTGTGCTAATAATAAAAAAACAATAATGTATATAAATAGACGTGTTTTATGATAATAGAAATGTATACATATTTTGAGAGTTTATAGAGTGCAAAAGAAGAAACTGCTCCAATTCTTTCAAAACAATTTAGCGATGACAACTTATACAATGTGACCACATTCTTTTCTTTACATACGAGTAGTTAAGCAACAGGAGCTCAAATAGAAAAAAATTATCCATTGAATACGATTTTGGCATTGTTATTATATTTACTTGTTCAATGCATGTAGAAAATATTTCAACTATTTTGACTGTGAAATGTAATGTAATGAAAAGACTTCGTGATTTAAGTTTTGACTCATAGTTATAATGTTCTTATCGGTTAATTGCTGACATTGTTGTTCAGTTAAATCAACTATAAGGCGATCACAACAGTCGATATTTTCAGTGAGAAGTTAAAATCTGGTCATATCTGGTACACGAAGACAAAACGTGGTCTGGTTTTATGATTCGAATTCCGGCTTCACATTACTTATCATTAACAATGATATCTGCCGATCAAGGAAAATGGACTCGGAATGATAATTAACTCGTCTATCGAATCATTTCCTTTTCTAAGCCGGTTGTAATACGACACTTCTTCTTTTCTATCCGCACGCGGGGAAAGAGAGAATGAGGGTTTGAAGTTCTATGAACCAAAGGGATAATTCTCTTAAGTAATTCCTTGCGATATCTACAGCTGTCTCTACTCTCACTCGGTCGGCCGCGTTTCCCTCAGTTCTCGAATCTTGTTGATGCACTCATTTGGATATGACATAACAAAAAATTTGAGATATGAAAAGTGTGAGTCATTGATAGGTCTTTTATCGCATCATCATCATGTTGTGAGATTTCCAACTTTTATTGTAAAGCCTTGTTAATACATGTATTGCCTATCATTTTAGTTTACCTATCACAGCTGACTCGATAATATCAGATACTTGTTTACGAATAGAGAGAATACATCTCCTTGAGATATTTACATTTGCTTTTTGAGATTCATATTTTCTGATCGATGTCATCCGTACCTTGTTTGATCATCAAGTTTCCACACGAAGGTATTTCGGGGAAGACTGATAATGTAGAAATGTGGTATAATATTAAACACTTGAGTAGGCGAAATGCTGTGAATCGAATAGTCAGAGTCAGAACTGGGATCAGGCCTGGGCTGAAGAGCTTGCTGAAATTGTTTTCAACGTCCTTGTAAATCATACTTTTTCATTCCAATTTTTTGTGGACGTCCTTTCATTGTATAAGCAGGGTTGGTCAACCTAGTGAAACTCATGGGTTTTGGCATGAACTGGGTTGGCTTTTATTAGGTTTCGCTAACCGAAATACATCGTATACCGGAGGCAGTTTAGGCGCTTTTAAGAATGTTCGAAAATGTCCACTATTGTACGGCATCGTCTGCGTGAATTGAACGCGATTTTTCGCTATGCGGACACCTACGATCTAAGGGTCGAGGCCGAAAGATTCGGAAAAATGGTGAAGGTAGTCCGTCTTCTGAGGACTGGACAATGGGACGATGAGATCGAAGATGACTCAGTATTTGTATAAACTTTCCACACTTGAAACTTAAATATTACCAATAGTCTTCCACAATAAAATCATTTTCCTATCATCTGAAATACTTGTAATTGGTCTTTGGAAATAGTCAATCTTCCGTTTTTTTAGTATAAACTCATTCAACACAAAATTTGTTTATTTCTTTCTGTATTTTGAGAAACAATATCGAGCATTCGTATGCGTGATATAGCTAGTTTACTAGCTAGCATATTTCTCGCATTAGCTGCCAGATAACATATCTTGCATGCACTCAGTTTGTCAAAAAATGTTTGTAATCTAAGCGAAAAAAATCATAAAAACAGCAGCTGCGCAGTACCTGCTGCTACTATTCGATATTACGAAGAATGACAGGTTTATATTTGCTTGTGAGTAAAATCCAATAAAACCCAATCGAACCTCCAGTAGAGCCCATAATCTTCAATACATGGAGAAAACATAATGGTTTCTTTGAATGCTAAAAATCTGTGGGATCTTGATCACTTATTCTTATAGAGCTTCTTCAAGATTCTGCAAAACCTGCCTACTAAACCCTCTCCTCTTCATTATCGTCATGGAGGCCATTTCACAGGTCTCTACGCAGATGTAGTGTGGAAGGAAAATTAGGAAGGAGAAGACCTAAGAACGGAAGCTCAATTATACGATGAACATGTGCGGTCGCTGTTTATGTGTGATCATCAAAATATGCTTGTCCTGAATATTTTGGACGCCAAGTTACAGTTGGTCATCTCTACTGATTGCTTAGTTGCAAGTGGCCGATAAGTGACCGATCTCGAGATGACGGGTCCGAACATCAGATACGATCAGAAAAAACCTAAGACTCAACTGACAATAAAACGAAGAGTAGGAGTAAGCACGTCTGGGATGCAGCCACGAGGCCGCAGCCACATATACCACATCACGTCAGACTTGATGCGTTTTTGCAGGGTGGGGATTCAGAGGCACTAAAATTCTGAAGGTGCCTCGAAGTTCTGTTGGATCATGGAACAATATTCATCCATGTGTCGAACTCTGTGGGTTTGGCTGTCGAAATGATGATGCTCACAATTAGCGGAATATTTCATCACCGGAAATTTTCAGCAATCACAATTCTTAATTTCAAAACTGTTGTTACTCAAAGTCACGAAACATGGTAATCAATGCACACAAGCCACGCATGTCTGGTATTGTGGAACACTCAAATAGTTGCATAACAGTCATTATCCACTTCCAGCAACCCTTTACTGCGACCAATATTTCTGACTAAAATACGTCTCTTATTTATGCCTCACACCGGAAGTAAATTAGATAATTATACTCACTTCTAATTTGACACAAATAACAGTGTTGACAAACGATTGCCGCGGTCAATGCCTACCAGGGTTGGAATCGGCCGAGTTTTTGGCGGCCGTGCCAGTGGCCGGTGCATTCAAAACCGGCCGGTCGAAGATGGGACGGCGGCTGGCGTCTCTGTACCGGTTGGTTAAGGCTTTGATCGTCAGATTATATTTGGTCAACTTGTGCCATTAGATACTATTTATATTCCACACAACATGAAATGCATGAATGGTAGGCCTACAGGCACTCCGGATAAGTGAGAGTCACCAAATAAAATACACTATTATACAGTGCAATTATTCGCACCTTGATAACATGTTTTGTGCGATGAGCAGTGATACGCGTAATGTCGTATCTACTAGTCCAATGAATTGTAGGCCTTCTCTATGATTTTTGATGATGTTGGCTACATTTTCAAAGTCAACCAAACACAAGCAAATTGAAAACAGATAATCTAAATAATGACCCAAACGCGCATTGATATAAAATAACATTGATACAATAGTAATATATGCTCATATCTATATCTTGCCTTCACAAGAAAGCTTTAGGCGGTCAAAAACTTCTAAGTTCCTATATAATAAAAGTTTTATTGACGATACAAGTTCTGAGATGAACAATTTGATTAATGACTGAATGCTGATGTTGCGAAATGTTTTGCTTGCGACGTGCAAACTTGATTTCAGGTGATTTACTGAAGTGAGATTTGCTTCTTCACTTGTGAGGGTATTCCAGTGATTTGCGACGTCTGTTGAGAACTCTCTCCACTACAGAATAAATTCTTATCTTTTGAGTTCACATTGATAACTGCGAGCTGGCGTGTAAGAGTCTGGAGCAATGAGCTCGCCGAATTGTCATCAATTTTTCATTTTTGTGAGTGTCCCTCTACACCGTCAATCAAAATTCATCGCGTGCCGCTGACTTATCATGGTATTCACGATCCACTGCCAATTGTTCGGGCAGTAGGTCATAGGTTGCATTGAAATCCATTATTCATTGCATCTCTAAGCTCCACGTGTTATATATAAAATATCCCATGTAATGAAATTATTCAAAATATGTAATAGTTTTACAATAACTAGGTTAAGGAATACGCAATGCTTCTAAAATTCATGCGGCTGGAATATTGTATTCTCATTGGTATTGTATCTCCGTACATTCAACGAATCCTAAGAACCTTATAATATGAATGATGAAGCTGAATGATAGCTCGCACTGTCTGTCAACCTTCATAAAAAATCAGTCGTCTTCATGTTGAAATCCTGCATCAGAGAAAACGTCCAACATTTTTTCGTGAGGCCTACTGACCACTTATGAAAGTGAAATGTATAACAAAATAATCTACGCAGCATAAGTTTTCATATGGCACATGAAGCTTTAACGTCACTACCCCCCATACTTGGGGCTTGGACGGTGCTGACATAGCCAGAGTTTTCTGGAGCGCTGTACTACTTTTAGTCCTCATGCCCTTCCTGCCGACTTCCAATGACACTTTCGGGGCGCGACCTCTGGATCAGAAGATCGCTAGGCCAAGCACCTGCCCACTGAGCCACGGAGACCACGCCATTTGTCAAAATTCAACCAGAACTTCAACACGACAGTTACATTTGAAAAGTGGTTAACTTTTTGTGCGATTGTCTTTGAAACGGTCTGTAGATAAAGTAAGGTTTGAACTACATACACATAAGTAGCCGGCAATCATTTTTGAACTGTTTAAAGAACAGTTCACAATATTTATGTTGCATAACATGCGTGAAGATACTCTCAAATCATGTTACATTTACATTTTCTTAATGTTGTAATGATTGACTAAGCAATTTATTCTAGACTGAATGTCTTCAACGAACGACATGGGTCTACTAAAATTAAGCGGCCGACCGATTCCAACCCTGGTCAATACTCTGTGAGATTAAATCAGAGGCTTTCATCAGTTCTTTGAAATAAGGAGAAATTTTCATGACTTGCTCTGCTGGTCACTCTCTGCATGCTGAAGTGCAATAGAACTTCAATTCATCTTAAAATCGTTAAATTTATGCGGTGTTCAACTTGCAGGAGCAATGCAAATCACATACTTGCAGATATTTTGTGCATTCTCCATCAATGCAAGAATAGGGTTGATAAATCTTCCTAGATCTTCTAAAAACTCTAGACGTCTTTCACCTTAACTTGCAGTTGAATTATGTTGACTTTAATCCATACATTCAATAATAATTCATAAACCACAATTTTAAAAACTATTATCCCTGATAATCAAGTAACGATCAATGGCTCTTCTTGTGTCACTGATACTCAATTCGAGTTGATTTGTTGCTTTGGATGCATTCTTCTATATTGAAATAAGGTGGAACCATTTTTGGAACTCCAAGATTTAGTTGGAAATCAGATTCAGATCAAAATCATATATTTTTTCGCTTTAGCAAATGAGACGTAGAAGATTGTGATGTTAATCTGATTTTAGCTAAATCTTTGGGGGTTCCAAAATGTTCATTTTCAATGCCAAATTTCAATTTTGGCTCCCACGGGATTCCAATGGGAAATCCCATACCCACGCGATTGTTCAAAAATATTTCCATAATAGTTCTCATTAGCGAAATGCGTCTTAGGCGACTGAAAACCTTCAGCAGCTAAGTTGGGGAGCTAGGATATGTTGTTTTCAATCACTCTTTCAAAATTTGAAGACTCTGTCGCGACAACGAATTACAAAAGATGAAACTGATGTGAATGCTGACGCTACAAACTTTACATGCCATAGTTTTCTGTAAACTTATGAAAAATAAGTTACTTATGTTATCACGTCTTGCATGATATTTTAACAAAATGTGTAAGTGCTATGAACACATACAACAGAATTGCCAAAACATTATTCGGTTCTACATTCCTAAAGTCTGATCATAAACATACCCACTGTAACAATTCAATTTGTATTAATATTTAAATCACTATATTAGTACAGTGGACTCTCGATATAAGAATCACATCGGGAAATTATGTCTTTATTCTTATAACGAGAGTTTTTATTTTATGAGCACTCGTGCCCTTTATTTGTAGCAATGATGACATCTATACATCCTTATTGGTAATCAGCATAGATAAATGCTTACGTATAAATATTAAAGATGTTTCTTTTTGGTTCCTATTACCCTGATTATACTGACATAGTTAAAGAAAACAGGAAGATAATAGAAACATTATTTTTCAATTCAGCTTCAACTTCGTCTAAAAAAGTCTGATATTTTGCTTTGGTAAAGGCTCTCATTGGTTCGCTTTAGGATTTCTTCTTCTATCTTCCTAAAGGCTGGGATGGGATAGTCATCTCCACCTCGTGTCATGAGTTCTGATGACGCACATTGTCAAGTCTAATCGATGGGTATTGTAGCCAGGATAAGGCAATTGGTGAGGATTTCAGTGCATTTCATCTTCTCAAGGTTAATCGTGATATCAAGACGCTTTTATCTGACGTCCATTGGCAAATATAATCAATAAAAAGTAGGATTACGCCATTGGTGAGTATTTCAGCCAATGAAAGTTTAAGTGTCACTCACTGATTCTTATAACGAAAGTGTGTCCTTATTTTTTCTTACGAGTGCAAAATACATAGTATTTCATACTAATTTGTTGCATGACTATTTCGACATTGATTCTTATAACGAAAGTGACATGATAATTATTCTTACAACGAGCGGAATACTTATTACGCTGTATAGAAATGCTTCGGGAAAATGGATTTGATTCTAATGACGAGTTTATTCTTATAACGAGTGATTCTTAAAACGAGAGTTCACTGTATATCAGCGTATTAACGCTGCAGCAATTAAATACACGATCGACTTACGGAACGTTGAACTTATTGATGACTTTCTACTGTAGTTTCATCTGATTCTTGAAAAGTGGTTTAAGTTGAAATGGAGTTCCTCTTAGAGAGGTATAACCACAGCCGCATTTTAATCGCATCTCATTTTCGATTATATCTGACAGGATCTCTTTACAGCGAAATGGCGCACTGTTATCGATGGATTCGCAAACGTCGTATACTCCGAAGAACGGCTGATTTCCGGACCCAATCTCATCACTGGAGACTTTGATTCCATATCAGTGGAAGCTCTGAATTTCTATCGAAATCAGGTGAGTCGATGATGTCAGTAATTGATAATGTACATTCATAAGACATCCTCTGAAATGCAGGAAAGTACAGAAATCGTTTCTACGCCGGATCAGAATTTTCTGGACATGGAAAAAGGTATCGATGTCACTGTTGATCGATTGAATCAAACAGGAACCTCAGTAAGTTAACATATTATTAACATGTATAATATAACATATATCCACAGAATTAGATTGTTTAATTGAACGTATCACTTTGCTAGAAGTGCAAACTAATTCAAAACGATGGCACATGCTGGAACTTACTCAGTAAGTAAAAATTTTCAGTGCCTTACTGAGATAGGAAAAAAGTCGTGCGTCGCTTGTGGATTGCTGTGGATTCTTTCAAAATGCTCCGATCTCCACGATTCCTTCAGATTCGAAGAATTCAGATCATTGCGCAGAAGTTTTTTTAAATAACGTTGGCCCTTCCGATCATTATTAAAAAAGTTAATAGGCGCACGAAAAAACGTTCACAAACTTCTCTGCTGTAGAACTTGACATCGACTGTATCTCTTCGCTGTGTGATCCGGTTGATAACAGTCACTGAAACTTCGCACAGTTTGGCGTGTATAATTTTTAACTGGCTGTTCATTGTTCGATTTCTATATTATTATGTCAGCCGCTGTGCCATTTCATAGGTACTACATGCTCCAATGCTTCCTTTCTAGTCAAATGGAAGAAGACGCAACCTGTCCAATTCTGTGCATACCAGTATATCTTTTTAAGTGACTTTAATTGTATGTCTCGAAACTGAAGACAACGTTAAATGAATGCAAGGATTCCAACGATGATGTTCTCATATCCTATATTCGCTGGCCATGCAGCGTGTGCTGCCGAAGGATCGGCAGGAATTTCCTACAATGTACACCATGACTTCAATCATAGGTGGACGCCGGCCGAGCTTTGCAGGCGGGTCCGGGGGCTGTGGATGTAAGTAACTGGCAGGACGGCATAAGTCTAACTTCAAGCCGGCGTTAGGCCAACTTCATGCCGATTAAATGCATGATTCAGACCAGTTTGAAGCTGATTGAATGCAGGGTTCTGTCATAGGTAGTCTGTCAGTAGTACAGGGTAGTCATAATATGAAATGAGGCTGTGCCTTCGAAAATTACAAAATACATCATAATGCTTATCACTGACATTTAAATAGCTTAGTGGGCAATATTTTGTCGTCAGTAGCCTGCATCATTAGTAAATCTCGCACATAATGTCAATGAAATTATGCAATGTACGTGTGTGTGCATCAGCAAAATTTGTTAAACCTAATGGAACACTTATCATCGCGATGGCCGGAGGGTGGTAGTGTTTCATCGTTTGAGCTAGAAAGTAAGGCACGCGCAAAAAGGAGGAGAATGTAAATGATAATTATCGCAGTCACTGCACGATATTGTGATCAGTGCTTTTACATTCTTATTTCATACAAATCAGTTCCATGAGCATCGTGATGCACAAGATGCATTTTTGCTAATATAGGTAAATTCAAGTTCTGTAGGTGTTTTAATGCATCTTCGTAGACCGATGCGTTACGCATGTACCTATGACGAATTTAACGTTCTAAGTATCTATCAATCGTATGTCAATCATAAGATAAGATAAATGTATATTTCTTAAAATGAAAATCAAAACATCATATAATTACAAAGTGGATGCATATCAACAATTGTCATTCATCAACTTAACAACAAAGGGAAAGAAGAATCGCTTCCGCTTCAATGTTCTGCAAAAAGGAACAGCATGTACTTTTCTGAAAATAAGTGTACGAGGCACATGATGAGCAAGGGAGTGACCTTCACTCGTGGTTATGCTCTTGAAAAGTTTTTTACTTATGACATCGCGGCGATGGGTGATTTCATCAACGCCGCAATTACAAACGGGGCTGGCATCTTGAAAAATGATCTTATGAGCTTCTGTCAATTTTTAAAAGTGTTTTGGACAGTGTGACATTCAAACCAACAAAACAAGGACATGCATACTCCATTACAGATCTAATAAAGCCATTATACAATTGGTGGAGTTCGTGATGATTGAGATACAGTCTCATTCTACGAAGTACATAAAATCGTCTATCTACAGTTGAGGTAATTCTATCTACATGCATCTTCCAGCTTAAATTACATGTGACAATAACACCCAAGATATTTACATTTTATACAACTTCAAAAGGTAATTGATACGAGCTCATAGTTAAACGCATTTTATCACATATAACAATTTTAGATTTCGATGCGTTAAGTTTTAGATCATTATTGATGCACCATACTTGCACATTTTCAATCTCCTGATTAATATAAGTTGACATTTTATTAGAATCGGAATGGCATATGGGCAACACAAGAGAAATATCATCCGCGTATTTCACAGCACAAGTAGTTGACAACGTACACTTTAGATCATTGATAAACATAGAAAATAGAAAATGGGCAAGCAGAGTGCCCTGACAGACACCAGATGCAATTTTATAGGAATTAGAGCAGTGACCTTTGACCTTACCCGAGCATTTCTTCCTTCTAGATAATCTTTAATCCATAATACGAATCCCGTTGGTAATTCAAAATTCAACAATTTTACTATGAATATATAAATCATGATTAATGAAATCGAATGCCTTTTGAAAGTCTACCGTTATTAAAACCGAGCAACAAAAATTTTCATTATCATAGTTTCTGTCAGGGCTGCCATAATAGCAATCAGCGCCGTTGTTGATGAATTCCTACGAAATCCATGCTGTTTCCAAGGATTTTCTCATTTTTCCCAACACAATTTTTTCTGAAATTTGCGACGGGATAGAGGTCAACGATATCGGACGTAATTGATGTAAGGTAACCGGCTTTGTCTTGGGTACTGGAATGACTACCGATTCTTACCAATTTTGAGGGAAGATGCGACTGTCAATTGAACTTCGCACAATACTGCTCTGTGCAATACAAGATGCAAGTTCTTTATACACGCGGGAAGGTATCAATTCATCACCAGAGCTTTCGCTGGCATTTAGAGCGGACAGATGCTTCATCACAGCAGCTGCATTCACATCCACATGCCAGTCGTCGTCGATCACTTCGCTAAGTATTGAGTTCACGGACGGGTGAGTGATTCTGAGAAGCTGAGAAAATATTCGCTATCATTGACAAGGTATTTTCTAAGCCACCATGTTCTTCGATAATATGGTCCAAATTATGCAATCATTTTGCATGCATACGAAATATAATCGGATTGGAAGGCTATATTTTTATAGATTCAGCAGTGATAGGAATAACTGCAATTAATTGTCAATTAGACCAAAGCGTCCATTATACGGGAGGTGCATGCATTGTAGCGTTTAAAAAGAACGTCTTAACGAAGGGAGCGACTGTTTTTTATTTAAACACTACTAATTGTCATTTAATTGATTGCTAATGTGATCCAACTAAATTAATTGATTGTTAACAAGAATGAGAACAATTTAATTACAGCTCTGGATCGGACACAGGTCTAGAGCCTTTTGACAGCAATCACTCACCTTCGATCCAAATTAGTTGGTAATTTCCTCTATCTGGTGACTCACCTCTAGTGAACTATTGCTTTGTATCGATTTATCTGTTATGAATGAATTACTGGCAATATAGATTTCGTGAGATTTTCATGTAGGCGGTTTGGACTTCGTGTTCGTATTGTGGGCAACTTTCCGGCGGCAGTCGAGTTCTGCTTAGTACACCGGCTCCAAGTAAATTCCAGTTGCTTCTGTAAACGCTATGATGAATAAAGAAAATCAAAGATGTTGAATATGATCATGCCTTGCCCTCTTAGAGATTTAGAAGAATACACCAAAACTTGAACTTCCTTGTGCATCAGAGTTGTAACCGCTCCGGAATTTTCGAGACCGGTACTGGACCGACCGAGCTTTTCGATGGAGTATGTAGTCATAAGTAGCTATTGTTGATGTACATACTCGTATAGGCTAATATATGACTGCCACATCAGGTCATGTCATCTACAGTTGTGTAGGCCTTCCATTGCAGCAGGGATGGAAACCGGCCCGCGATTTTTAGGCCTGTCCGATCTGGCGGCCGACAACCTGTCGAGATTTTCGGGCAACCTCCAGGCAGGAGACCGAATGCAGGAATGCCACAATCCTATACCAATAGCAACTCCCTGTATGCTGAGCGAGGCTATTGATTCAAAGTTATCAATCAAGATAGGCCTACAAGAAATCCAATCAAACTTATTGAGGTCTTGCTACTGCTAGCATATGTCTATGGACAAATCTTCTACACTACACGGAATAGTGCGTGTATTATCACTTATGCTAGGCTTAATAACATATCAAGTGCGTTACTCAGATGAGGAGGCAGTAATGAGGTATTCATTAATGAGAATGCGTTTCACTGATCGGAATTCATTGGACCTTTTTTGGTTCTCCGCAAATTTATGCGAGCCTAGGCCTAGTAATAAGTATGCGGTACGATTAGTCAAATTTACCATAACGGTATAGATACATGTATCTTAGTATCTAGTCGATTAATTGAAATAAGCATGCTATATGTGTTTGGCATCATCTTCACATGCCATTGATTTTTCTATTGTGTCCACACTCTAATTTATTTAGTAAGGCTTATATAATGTTGAAGTAAATTCAATGAGCAATAGCATGAATATTGAGTAGTAAGTTTTTAAAAGATTTTTCGGTTACTTCAGTACAGCAATCAATGCAAAAAGTATATGCATATCATGTTTGTTACAAGATCAGCGGAAATCTATTGTAGACGACATGTATTATGAACAATTCAAATTTACAATATCGTATTTTGTAGAATTTGAGAGAGGCATTAGTTGAACAATGAGCATTTCATTGCTTTTATAACTAAAGTAAAGATAGAGATTTGAAGTGTATCACAAATCAAGATCGCCAATCACAAATTGTCTATTGTTGTTGCTCTTTCATCTTGGCGTTCCATTACCGGACCCGACCGGATCGGCGACCGGCGACCGGTTACATCTTTGCTGTGCATATGGGTTATCTCCCCCACGTTTTCAAATTTGTCAAATCTGTAGAACTGAATCAATCGTCACAAAACTTAAAGCACAAGGAAGTGATGATATTTTCTACCCCCATGCCAAAATTTGTGCAGATCGGAAAGGTACTTTTTGAACTAGGAGCGTTGATTTGAAGTGCATCGTTGTCTGCAGCATGATCTGACTTCTTCTGACCTCATCATCTGAGCAGAAAGCACTTGAGGTCATCAAAGTCATTTCCCGACAACTCTTGAAGTGATAATGACCAGGCCACATCCACACACCAACATGTTTAACTGGAAATAGCAGTGGTGAGACGAAGAGGGAGAGAGAACAATGCACACATGAGTGACAATAATACGTCGAACAGACGAAGTCAGATCAGGCTGTTGACATCGCTAAACTTCACGTGATCGTCTGTCATGCAAAAAGTACTTGTCTAAAGTGCATAAAATTTTGTATGCGGGTAGAAAATATGCTTAAGTACGTCTACTTGAAGTTCGGCGACGATTGATTCATTTTTGCAGATTTTAGACAATTTTGAAAACCTGGGGGGAGAGATAACCCATAAGTACCCATCTTTGTTGTGCATATGGTAGAATGTCTGTCACGCATTCATAAAGGCATGTGAGAAGAGAGACTCCAAAATTGAGGTAAATTTGAAGCAGAAAAGTTTCAAAACAACGATTTCCATCCCCGTGAGAGTGCTTGCTGAGAAAAGCAAGCACGGTTGTCAGTGCTACCATATTCTTTCTATCTCGCTTGGATCATGCGCATCACAAAGCGGCCGTTTGATGATCGAGAATAATTGCATTTATCATTTTTATAATTCAATCGAATCTAGTCGGTGAGATGGAAGTTTGGAATGACCCAAACTTTCGTTCAACCATCAAAGCGCATCATTATGGGAAGATGAATGTGCTCCCATGATTACTGAAACTTGAATGAATGTTAGGGTCATCACAGCATTCATTTCACAGAATAGCCTTCGGTCTATGATGGTTTATCACGCATTAAGCGAAGTGAATTTGGGTGGGTTCAGGAGTCATTCCTGCAAACATCGACAATGAGGTGGGTTAGACAGATGGCAGTGTAAACCTTTCCCTAGCAGTGAACAAATTCTATCAGCATTTATTTATACCTCTTTATGAGTCAGATATCTCCTCCTTCAATCCCTGAAGTTGCGAGCAATATCGTAACAGTCAGGTGTTATTGTGGCTATTGAAATACGTAAAATCAGATAAATAAAAAATAAATGAACGTTGTTTATACTCGGAAGCACATTAGGCACGGAGCCTTTCTTCCATGTGGCCGAGTTGTCGTTTATCCACTCTCATTCTTTTTGTGCTGAGTGTTTAGCAAGAATGCAGAATGCCTATTTTAAAAGTCTTAGGTTTGACACGACCGAAGTTTGAACCAAGGTCTCCCAGACGCAGAGCGAACACTATACCACAAGGCCACAGCGCCGGTGGTATGTTTCATTTTCATGCATCTGTTAGTTGTATTGTTATTTGTAATCCTTTAAACTATTTTTTGGTGTAGATTTATATTTGTGGATGTGTTATTTCCGCTGTTTAGTTGAATGAATTTAATCTATTACTTACACATAGTATGGATCCGATTCAAATAGACATGCCAAATGCATATCACTCATTCAGTTGTCGTTGTGCACTTCTTTCTCAGCAACAAAATTAATGCGGCATTACATGTTAGGCATGGACATTTTGACTAAAAATGAACGCATGAAGAAGGTAAAGGTACAGTGTTCTTTTGAGATGTTTTAAGTTGGAATCTAGTGACTCATATTTTTTCAGTTTGTGGACTTAGGAGTAACAATGATCTACTAACTGCCATGAATTTATGGACGGGTTCTTTGACTGTCCATGATAAGAATTTTGTGATTATCTTGCCTCGAAATTGCAGTATTATAACTGCGCAGATTGTCCTCCCATCAGATTATGAGATTTCATCTGATAGAGACAGTGCTTGAAACTGTCCTGAAGACATCCGTATTTGTACAATGTACAATTGGTTGAGAAATAGCAAAGTTGAGATGTCATTTATTAATGGAAGAAGAAATGGCTCACTAACATGGGGTTTTCCAAAGACGACGTGGACATTTCGCAACGGCTGAACAGAGTATATTATGCTTTTGTGTCATCAGCTCTTGTAGTGAGTGCTCGGATTTTTCCAAACGTAAAACTAAATTGATATTTCACAGTATGTGTTTATCAATGTTGACTTGACTCCTGGGTCATCCTGGGGGCACATCTTGTGAAGCAGCACGTGAAAAAATATTTTTCATCAGCATGGTAGAGGTCTACGCATCACAGTATGACGGTTTAACTTTCAGTTATTACTTGCATTTTTGAGTTTGTAGCAAATTTGCTATATTGCTCGGTGAGGGTTGCAAAATGCATGATAATTCGCCAATATACAATATCTAAAGATTTAGGCCATTAAAGTTTTATAGCATATCGCAAATGTGAAAAAGGAACATTGATGTTAATTTCTAGTTATCTTTATAGTTCAACTGATGAATATGCCTATATTAGAGATACAGTTGCTTCATATCTTAGCATATCGAGACATGAATGCCAATTGTCATCGGTTCCAAAATCAAAGTCACCTCTGCCACGAGATTTTGGATCAGCTACTGATGATAGTATACATCAGCCGAGCACATTTGACCGAATATTTGTAGTAGGCCTACATAGAATTCCTTTTCTTTGAAGTTGCAGCAAAAGGATGAAAGTGCAAAGCCAATTGTAAGAAAAGTAACCACCGATGGCCACGATTCTTCTTCATGTCGGAAACCAAGCGAGGAACTGTTCGCGGCATTGCAATTATTCACACCGCTCCTGCACTGCTTTTTCCGGAGTCTAGAAAGAAATCGAAATTAATTCAGATTTATCGGCACGTACAAGGTTTTTTAAGACCCATTTATGAATTCTTTGGATTATACTTGCGAATTCCTTCACTCCTCTTCTTACTTAATTGCCATTTTCACCAGGACTCCAGTAAATTGTTCCATCTCCTGAGAGCGCTAAACAAGTTTTCTGATATTTCTATGCTGCATCCGCTTGTTTCTTAGTCAATAATGTCACTATCTCATCAAACAATTTGAAGATTTCAAGTGAAGTTAGAGCATATTCAGACAGAGGCGAGAAGCTGTCAGGACAGATCACATCAACACTTGGAGCAGGAACGATTTTTCTTCATTTTAAAACATGGTTAGTAGTTATGCTTTCCATTCGCTGTTCAGTCATGTCATTTTATTCTCATCATCAATAGAGCCACTCGTTCTTTCCAACACAGACGCAGTTGATGCGGACATAGTCTGTTCTCCATCTTCGATATCAGATGTATTACTCTTGTCATAAATATCAGAGTCTGATTCAATAATCAATTGCACTGCCTCATCTACTCGATGAGTTCAAAAGAAAATTCTCTCACAATTTTACGACTGCTAATTTTGATACTCGCAAATACACCCGACGCGTTTCGTCTACACTGAGTATGTCAAGGCTCATCTATTCCAAGTTTTTGCATCCTAGTGCGACTTTTCAAAACGAAGTCTTATGCCGTTGAGGAAAGACTTACACTAAACGACAATAAAGTGTATACAATAAGTTTCTCGCATGAACACGGATGTGTGTGCAAACCAATTAGAAGGGAAATGGCTTTGGCTAAAGAGGAATATCACTCCTAGAATTGCCAATTTTCGTCTGCTTGAGTCACGTTTTACCTTTAGTCATGAAGACATTGCCTCAACTGCAGCTGTTTATGTTTTTCCTCGAAGTACCATACTCTTCGGTTTGGTTTTTTCAGAGACCACTATCTGGCTGCTACAGGTGATTAATAGCACCAATAAGTTACAAGTAGCTACTGATTAACATCGGGAAATGTTGCTACACAGCTGTCCAGTGCTGGATAGGGGTGAGGGCCTGGTGAGGCCCTGCAAAAATCTTAGCCCTAACCAACAGCGAGTTCTCTAAGGTCATGGAGTCAATGAGAGAGTTTTTGTAAAGCTCGAACAGCCAAATTGAAGTAGCATTTATCTCTCAATAATCGTACATCAAACAGTCAAATCATTCATGACGAATTCTTGATCCGCATCAGAGAACCAGCCTAGGTTCTTGAAGCACTGTCAAATTTTATCTCAAAATATGTGGATTAAGTTTGGAAAATCGATTTCCGCATGAAGAGTTTCCGTGCATATTTCACGTTTTCAACTTGTGATTTAAAAGGAAAAAATTGGAACATTTTATAATGTTCCACGTGTACAGTGTGAGAAATTTCACATTAATCGAAAAATTAGAGAATTCGGAATCTGAATACTGCAGTGACTCGTGAATAAACATACATGTTTCTGCTGCTACAATTTTTATCGAGATTGCCGATCAGTAAACTGCAGAATAGCATCTCAAAAGAGCGGAAGAAGTACTCTGTTCAATCGTGACATTAATAAGCGAGAAATTTCATGCGTAGCTTCAAGTCACTCATCATAACTTCAAACTTAATCGCGATAAATAAATCATACCACCTTTTTTTCGTCTCAGAGCACAAACTCGCTGCGGAAAATCCGTGACTTCACCAATATCATGTGGGTTGATAACTTCGCTGGTGATTGAACTGCGGAGCTTGTGGAGAGGATCGAGGGAATTGTTTCGAATTCTCAGATGGAGGGCCATTATTTCCTTTAACTCAACTATATCTTATGACTTCCCGTTGTTTTCCCCGTTTCTTCTCATTCCGATCTTATCTTAGTCGAAATTGGATCGATTTGTTGATGAGAGAATGGCGAGATGTACTTAATTCATTTTCAGTTCATTCTCAGACTTGGTGACGTCCTTCCTTCATTGTTCTCGTTACTTGCCAGCGGAGATACTCCCCGTCCGAGGATCTCAATGACCTCAACCTCATCCGATCATACGACAACATCAAGGTTTGGAAGTAGCTCATTCGGAATGCCTCAGAAAGGCTTCTATTATTATCTGTCCCAGAAAACGTCGATGGAGGCATTGATTTTGGAGCAACGTCATCTCAGAGTAGTCGTGGAAGGGAGAAAGATTCATCTATTGCGTTCTTAGTTTGCAAATGTGCCGTATCTCCTTGATTCACGTATTTATATTGCTTCTGTTCACTCTCTTCATTTACGTAGAAAAGTAAAGAAGTAGCTGACAAGTTGTCATAACCCTAATTTACAGACAGGAAGTGTTTAGTGTGGTAGAATAAGATGTTGACTCCTTCATTGATAAGCAGAATTCCAAGTGGATTTGTATGGAATCACGGCGCATTAGATAATGTCAAACCAACGCAAATAAGATGTAAATGAAATTTCGTGGGACATTTTCGTTCTAAATTGATGATTTTAGGCGATTTCAGTATTGACTCTCTTTGGGACATGATTGATTGAGTCATGGTCTCTTACGTCTTCTTCTGAAGTTTTGTCTGAGGTCGAAGTTATTCATTTTCTCTGTCTCCGTCCGCTGTCATAATTTGATGCATTCGCGTCTGTTAAACAGGGTCTATGAATTGAAGCTACTGAGAAGGGGTTTTGACAGATTCTTAACGGAAGCTTTTCTCTAAAAAAAAAATTCGAGGAAAACATTTAGCAGCACCAAGAAAAAGAGCATCTAACAAGTGTGTAATCCTTATGTGTATTATGTATACACGTATGGAAGATTCCATGTGTCGCTACAAGACGGGTTATTGAGAGTTCTAAGTTTCTAATCTATTAATCGCCGACTAATTTTCTCGCTAGCAGAGGCCCACAGGACTTGAGTGATGTTCTGTTTACCGGGAGAGCGTCTGCGTTTATCGTCAACATCGGATCTCACAGTGCCCTTAGTTTGCCGCTTGACGTTTGGAGGAAGAACTTTCGATATTTCTATGCCAAAATGTTGGAACTGCTTACTTCTGCACCAAATGTTCAAACTGCTTACCTCAACTGCATTTAGGAGCCCTACATTCTCATTCCATGACCTTTAAGCGTCGACTAAAATCAACACTTTTATCGAAGTATTATTCGTGACATGTCATTGTTCTAGTTTAGTTTTATTCATAATTTTATTTGTAATGTGTTCTCAAAGTTAATATATTGACAAGATGATCCACAAATAAAATTCATGCATTCAACTCCTTGTCTCTCTGTAATGCCGGCACTGGGCACTGGCTTAACGCAGCTCCTAGTAAGAGTTTAATCCTTTTCCGCTCTGTCTGGTCCTCTCTATCGTCCCTCTGCTCTTCCTCGATCTCTGTGTCATTGCAGTAGCTCCATAGTCACTCTAATATCAGCGGCAATGACACAGCAGATACGCTTGCCAAGAGTGTCACTTATCTCCTATCTGCAGCTCCTCAGTGTCTGTCTCCTATGAAGTCCTTCATTCGTCATTCCCTGTTCAACTCCTGGAGGATTTCAGTTCGCTCGTCTTTGATTGCTTCGCAAGTCCCAAGCGTGGCACTCCCTCGCACTGTCCGTTGTGAGGTCTCACGTCTTCCTTGCAACGGCCACAGCCTCCTTCTCAATTCCTATCTTCACAGGATCGGCATCCACTTATCCTGACTGCCCTGTTTGTGGTGCAAACCACGATGTCCCCACTTACTCTGCTCTTATCCCCCCTTTCTTCTACCCGAGCGGCGATCTTTGGGTCCTCGGGCTCTGTTTTCGATTTGTGGCATCGCTCATGGGGGGTTGCCCGCCTTCTCGGTCACCATGGCGTCCCGCCACACCCCTATCCGCGGGACGCGGTTGGATAATCCAACCAGGCAGCCAGCCTTTTCCGCCAGTCGCTGGAGTTCGTCTGCGCCGTAAAGAATAGAGTAGGCATTCCTCTGTTCCCCGACTTCGATCAAGGACTTTGTCCTCTCTGTCGGTGTCCATTTGACGAAATGGAAGACTACGTTGTTGGTTGCAGTGGAGAAATCGATCGCATTGCACGCCATTACAGCCACTTCTCGAAAGAGTGGCCTTAACGCCTCGGAAGTAAGTCAAGGATTTCGAACTTTTCCTCTTAGTACTGTCCAGCTGACATCTCTCCCGGTGTGGGACAAAATCCGACCCACTGCGCTGGATGTCCATGTCATCTCCCGTCTTCAGGACGCTCCCGGTCTCCCTCTGCTCCGTACACGCCAGAAACTGCAAAATTAGGGTCCATGAGCAAGCTCTTCACATTGCCAGAATTTCATTGATTCAGCTTCCATTGGAGACCCTCTTCGGGATGAAACTGCTTCGGTACTCATGAAGTCATCAACCAATTCGATGCTCGCCGTCTCAGGAGAGACACCTCCACCTCCTCAAAGGTGGACAAAACTTAATTTTCCACCCATATCAGCGTCCGCATCCGCGTCTGCAACAATTCTGAATTTTCAATCCGCATCCGCACCGAATCCACAATAGTGAAAGTCTTCGAACTCGCTCAGATTCAGATAAACTTAATGGGACTATTGTGACTTTGTTGATTTTGCCATACTTTTGTTGGATTGGGCTATGCGTCTAATAAGAAAATAAGTCCCACTATCTTTTGTGACCGGATTTCTGCGTATGAATTGTTTTCATTACTGCTAGTCGTATAAACGAGTCTCTTCAAACATTTTGAATCATTAAAGCATAAAGACCACAGCTATGGAGCTTAGAAATCTCACTTCTAAATGTTAATAGGCTTGCTCACGTGGACATAACCATATACACCCTCACCCACAGATGCTGTCCTGAGCAGTCTGAATTTAGGCCTCATTATTTATCATGACGATTGCTCATAACAGACATGGCAGCAGAGTTATTCTCACTTAGTTATTGTAGGCCTATATTTCATCTATTATTTTATTCGGCCTATATGCTATTATTAGTCGACACATTCAAAAGTATGTATGGATTAAAATCCTACAAATGTTACACTGTAGACTTAAAATGCACCTGAAGCCTCCTTCATTTCGAAGCTTACTCAACACACTTTTAGACCCATCTTGGTGGTACTTATGGGTCATCTCCCCCAACGTGTTCAAATTTGTCTAAAATCATCAGAAATGAATCAAAACTTTTAGCACAAGGAAGTGATGTTATTCTCTACTCATATGCAAAACTTTAGGCAAATCGGGCAAGTACTTTTTGAATCAGGAGCGACAACTTGAAGTACAGCGATGCCGGTAGCTTGATCTGACTTCTACATGACCTCACCGTCGGAGCAGAAAGAGGTCAGCAGAGTCATTTCCGGACAACTCGTGAAGCGATGATGACCAGACCACATCCCTTATGTTAATATGCTTGACTTAATAAAGGTGTGGCAAGGTAGTGGTCGTGGGAAGATATCAAATAGCAGTGGATGAGACGAAGAGGTAGAGAGAGAACAATCCACACATGAGTAACAATAATACGTCGAACAGACGAAGTCAGATCAAGCTGCAGACTTCGCTACACTTCACGTGATCGTCTGTCATGCAAAAAGTACTTGTCTGATCTGCGTGAAATTTTGTATGTGGGTAGAAGGTATGCCTAAGTACATTTACCTGAAGTTTCTTGACGATTGATTCATTTTTGCAGATTTAAGACAAATTTGAAAACCTGGGGAGAGATGACCCATAGTACCCCATCTTTACGCCAAAATGACAGCAATAAAGTGCAATTTTTATCTATGTAAGTGTATGTTAAATGATTAAAACTTCAAAGTCATTCGTGTCACAGTACAGCCTGCCGACATGCAATATATATAGGGCCTATGCACTGCAGGTACTGTGCTGATACAGAAATTGCTGGAAACTTAGTCTAGCTCGAGCCTTCTGGTACAGTGTTAATAAACGTGTAGGAATTGTTTCAGCTTGCATTATTCAATTGTGCTCAGAAAGCAAAATGTGGATCGTTCAATTTGTTCACTAAGTCTTATTTCCGCAACTGTCATAATCTTCGATCCGATTCGCATCGCAAGATACCAAACTTCCGTATCCACATCTGCGCGGATTTTCACTGCATCCACGCGAATGCGGACGGAGATTGTTCACCGTTGCACCTCCTCCCGCCGCCTCTTCCAGCGCCTCTCTGTTATATAACAGCTCTATGGCTCCGCCGAGTCCTTCTTGTGCTTTCGAACTTAGATGACCATCTCTCATTTGTAGCTATCGTCCATGCGCTTCTCATCTTATTACATGGGCTTGGAAAATGAAAAAATAATCAAAATGGTCAGGCGCACATTACTGACCACACGTTTTAGACATCACAGGCGGTTGAGAGATGTGCCATTAGAATTGCGTTGATCTTTCTCATTTGGTCACTTTTTTGCGTTTCTTGCTTCTCAACTTTGACCCAAATCCTTCGGTTGGAAATATTTCCGGCCTTCAAGGGGTTAAGATGATTTTATATCATCAAAATGGCTGATTCATAATTCACTATTTATTCAGGGTTTACTACTAAGGTATCCGCTAATTAGAGAAAATTTATGTAATTTCACGGTGTACACTTAACAGTACCTGTTCAAGACTATGTTGCATTACGGGACATGAATATGATGACAACAGATAATTCATTGAAAAAGCAGCGCTGATAAGTTTTGTACAGGAACAATCGAATTTGGCGATTTATTGAAATCAACTTTCTACCGCATGCCAGATTCAAATCAAGTGTCTGGCAATGAGCGACAAGTCAATTTATTTCTTCGCTTACTGATGTTGAATTTGTTTATGTCATTACATCGGGAAAGTTGGGGTGAATTCTAGGTTATGACCTGAAATCAAATGTCTGAATGAAGAAAATTATTAAGTGATTTACCAGCATATAATCACCAGCATAAGAAAATAAATAAAAAAAACAGAGAATTTGCTCTTTAGAGTTACGATTTTGCTGTGCGTTGACTTAGTTGCTATTTCACTTATGCCATCTGCGGAATAACATTTCCTCAATTTCATTTCATCAGCTTAACATCTGTTTTGAATATGAGAATCTGGGATCTTTCCCCAACAGCCCACGACTGACTTGTGATGAAATACGAAACTTGTTTCCTATCTTAACGTTGCTAATATGAATGTGGCAATATCAGATATCCATGGTCAGATATAATACGTTTGTGGCGTTAAACCTCCACATCTCTGTAATTGTGTTGCACTTAAAAGATAATCGTCGAAAGACCAGAGAGCAAACTGCCAGAGATTGAGATATATCATTTCCCTTGTTCAAAAGCGTAAAAAAGCCTTTTCTTCCACTGAATTTTAGCAAGGAAAAGTCTATCGCAATTGGTCAATGACTGTATACCATCGTCACCGTTTTTGTGTTGTTTGTTCTGCATTTTTTACTTTATTCAGCTGTACTAGAGCGTTTCCGATTTTCTTCTGCGTATGCCCACCTGATGGGGCCCATCGAAGGCTTTGATGGCGTAATTAATAATTGTTCGAAGTGTCCCGACAGTTCCTGCTATGAGTTGTTCGGTGGCTACGAGCGTCGCATTTATGCGCATGTCGCATTGTGTAAAATTCCTTTCTATGCGGATTGGGGGATAGGGCTTCGTTGTTCGCCATTTGATGAAGAAACATTTCTTTCAAAGGCCTATCATTCAATACCCAAACGAAAATGAACGCAAATCGGAGAATTCTTCGACTACATGCTGACATAGTCAGACTTTTCTGGAGCTTTGAAGTACTTTTAGTCTGGATGTGCTTCTGGAAGACTTCCAATGACACTTTCGGGGCTCGACCTCTGGACTGAAAGATTGCTAAGCCAAGCACTTAACCAATGCGCCTTGGATACCACAAACCATCATTGACTGTAGCGGAAAAATAATCATCAAGTCGTTGTCAACTAGTCTCAGAATTTTGTTTTGATTATTTCATCGTTTGAGTGTTGAAATGAATTTCAAAACGTATTTTGATTTTGGCCTTGTCAACCATTAATTCTAGGTTATATGACTGATGGATGATGAGAAATCTAATTTACATGGTCAGAGATTTGTGCATATTTTTCATATTTCTTCTTACTCATGTGTGTATGTGTGGTCAGATTTTACTGGTGTATTGTAAGCCCAGTAGTCTGATTAGTTTTATTGATCTATAACGTGTACTGTTGTGCACTGTCCATTTTCTTGGCATTTGGTGATTCTTGACAAGGTCAGAAAGCGAAGATTTTGAACTTAGTGGAAATTTTCTGTGTAAAGTAGCTAAATTCTGTGATGTTGCAGCTAGGATAAGTGGAAACCATGTTTTCTTGCGCTTGTTCATCAGACACTAACTCATCCTAACCTTTTCGCCTAGTGATAGACGACATTTCTATACTTCGATTACTCTAAATTTTTGACCTAAAATACGAGATTATACTGATGAAGTGCTGATCTTCTAAACTTACCGAAAACGGTGCGTCACTTTCACATTTATTACTTTTATTATTTTTGTGCTGCTAATACATTTTCCGCTAATGCAATTTCAGCTTCATTTCTGGCCATTGCCGCATAAAAATTCTTTGTCAAATAAGTTTTGATGAATATTGATGACGTGTAATTTACATACAGTAATTTCATCTCGCAATCTGTAATCATTCATTGCTTTTCTATCTCTAACTCTTCATCGGCGGAAAGCGAAGTGAAATCTATCAGAACATCAGGTAAACTACTCTAATGGAAATCAATTTTACTTCGATTTCCCGCTATATTGCTTTAGAGATTGAAAAGTAATTATTGCATCAAGTCGATGAATTTTTGCAGGAGTCGTTTTGTAGAATTTTGCAAATTTTCGTATCTGTTAATTACAGTGCGAATGAAGGAAACTCGTTTTGATTTAGTAATATGTCATGTGTTTATCAGTCTCATTTGTCATGTGACTTCTGAGTGAAAGTCAGTGCTTGAAAGTCGAAATTATGATAGTGTGGTACAAAAGCTTCTCCTGTTTCAAGTGTCAGAATTGTCGATGATACTACCTGTGAATTATATAGGTAATTGAACTCTGCTTCGTTTTCAAGGGTGATCTGTTTCCATGAAGCAATCTGATTTATAAATTTGGCCGAGTTACAAAACATCAAGATATTTTCTTGATGTATCCAATGATGCATATCGTAGCATTGTCATTCTGAATACACTTCCTGCTTTCTCAACTGAAGATGTGCCTGTATGCAGAGTGTCGCCTGCATGATTCACTCATGTGTAAAGCAATACACTTACTGTGTCAGGGTCACAATTTACAGTTGTGTCTGCAATGTTTTATGTCTCTTACAGGTTGATTGTCTGGTTGTATCCGGAATTGCTGGTGGCCGTTCCGATCATGCTGTAGCGAATCTCCACTGCTTGCGTAGAGCCCAGTTGAAAGTTCACTTGCCGATATTTCTGCTCACCGAAATGAACGTCAGTCGGGTTCTGATGCCGGTAAGTGGTTAGATTCATCAGTATTTTGCACTGAATTTTATACCTCAACGTATTAAGCAATATTAAAGCGATGAAAACCAAGGCTTACCCAAAACAAAACATTGCTTACTCAGTAGTCAATCATGACAGCTGATGTGTCAGCACAGAACTTTTTCATTGACCTTTTTTTAAAAGTAACAGACGTTATTCTCGTGTTTCAAATGTGAGTAAATCTGCTATTTGCTACAGGATCACTTATTAATTAGAAAAGTGGGCGGCCGAGAAATCTTAGCCATAGTCGGTCGGCCTTGCTTTATCTCGAGCCGAGCCGAGGCCGCTGCTTAGTCGGTTTTAACCGATGGAGTTAAGTGCTATAATTTCAGCTGACATACAAGAGATGCATCCACTAGACTCAATTTCATACATGAATCACAATAATTATCACATTTCCCAAAGTTAGTACAGCTTTTGATTTTGGCGTGAGATCGAGACTTAAGTTCAAAAAAATGAGTTATAGACCGAAAACCAGAAACAATGATCATGAGGTTTTAGTATTTAAAGAATTTATCCAACAATTCGTTCATCTTCGGGCAGTAATATCGCTATTTATATTAATATACTTAGTGTGAGATTGTAATAAAAATATCAAAAGCATGTCGGATGAAGACAATTTTGCGTCTTGCGTGCCGCGAAGAATGCGGCTTCTCTGATTGGTCAGCAGTTAAATAGCACACCAGATACTATCGACAAAAAAGTTCTAGATATTCATCAGAAGGATAGAAAGAGAAAAGTGGTGCATAATTTGAAATGAAATGAATAATGAAAAAATCGCAAATGTTGTTGACAACATCTGAGAATAGTGAGTGGCTTATTATTCGACGATGGAAGATATTTCGACCATTTACTATAAATACTAAAACCGCATGGCATTTTTCTGATAATTATAAAAATGATTTTCGAGAATAAAAGGTTGTTCAAGCATTGAAATTAAAACCGCGCTAATTTTGGGACACACTTAATTGTAAGTACGGATGCTGAGTTGTAGTGATGCTGTTGCGAGTCTGTGCACGCTCCGTGGGTCATTTATCATTTTTCTATTCTTTATTGTGATTATTTTGCTTGTTACTTAGCTTATCTTACTTCATCATCAAACCCCATCGATCGCTTAGAGCAAACACAGTCACATGATTGAAATCACGTGGCTACCAGGAAAATGTGTTTTGTGTGCAAGTATACAGAAATCTTCTTTACGTGTGCAAGTAGAAAAGATATCGGGAAATACATGTGTTAAACCAGGGACTACGTAAAGTTGATAATGGTAGTCCCTGCTTAAATTTCAATTGTGTGCTGTTGAGTGAAGTTTCCAATACCAGTAAATGCTTTAAATAATTGTTTCACAGATCGCATCGGCTAAGACGGCTCCGAAACTTTTAGCCGAGCCGCTAGCCCTGCGACTCGGTTTCACACATCTCTATTGTGAATTTGGTTGATACTCATATATGCTTGCTTTTAAAAGCACAGCAACTGATAAGAAGATTGAAGTTTTAACGTCACATTTCCCCTTACTGGGAGCTCGGACGTTGCTGGCATTGTCAGACTTTTCTGGAGCATCGTCCGGATGCTCTTCCTGTCGACTTCTAATAACACTTTCGGAGCTCGGCCTCAGACTAGAAGATTGGTAGGCGAAGCACTAAATCTCTGTGCCAAGGAGACCATGGAGAATTCATCAAATCATTCATTTTGACATACATAGACATTGTGCGGTCATTTTGATATACATAGACATCACACGGTCATTTTGACATACATAGACATTACACGGTCATTTTGATATACATAGCCATTGCACGGTCATTTTGATATACATAGACATTACACGGTCATTTTGATATACATAGCCATTGCACGGTCATTTTGATATACATAGACATTACACGGTCATTTTGATATACATAGACATTGCGCGGTCATTTTGATAAACATAGACATTGCGCGGTTATTTTGATATACATAGACATTGCGCGGTCATTTTGATAAACATAGACATTGCGCGGTCATTTTGATAAACATAGACATTGCGCGGTCATTTTGATAAACATAGACATTGTGCGGTCATTTTGATAAACATAGACATTGCGCGGTCATTTTGATAAACATAGCCATTGCGCGGTCATTTTGATAAACATAGACATTGTGCGGTCATTTTGATAAACATAGACATTGTGCGGTCATTTTGATATACATAGACATTGCGCGGTCATTTTGATAAACATAGACGTTATACGGTCATTTTGATAAACATAGACATTGCGCGGTCATTTTGATATACATAGACATTGCGCGGTCAGTTTGATATACATAGCCATTGCGCGGTCATTTTGATATACATAGCCATTGCGCGGTCATTTTGATAAACATAGACATTATACGGTCATTTTGGTAGACATAGCCATTGCGCGGTCATTTTGGTAGACATAGCCATTGCGCGGTCATTTTGGTAGACATAGACATTGCGCGATCATTTTGAGAAACATAGACATTATACGGTCATTTTGATAAACATAGACATTGCGCGGTCATTTTGATAAACATAGACATTGCACGGTCATTTTGATAAACATAGCCATTACGCGGTCATTTTGGTAAACATAGACATTGGGCCTCATGGATGAAATAGTGCTTACTTTGAAGTGTCATTTAGCAGTGCTAGTGTCTAGTGATAGTGAACATTACTTTTGTCATGAATAAGGCAGCACAAAGTGGTCACTGCTGTCCTCATTGCTAACACCAATACAAAAGTAAGTGAGATTGGTTGTCATGACGACGAGTGAATGAGATATAGAGATCTCAATCAAGTTTGTCTATGAGCTAACCGGATTTCTATCGAACGAGCATTTTGCGTCCACAAAATTTGATTGCTTTGGCGCATCAGTTTATTAGAACCTCAAGCTAATTCAATCCGATGGCACATGCGGAATCTTGCTAGTGAACAAAGTGAAATTCTTTGTGCCTTGCCGGAATAGGAAAATAAGCTTGCGGATTGCAGTGAATTTCCCACAAAGGCTCCGGTCGTCACGTGCACAAGCTTCGTCGATAAAGTCAGTCTCCCAGTAATCATTGAAAAGGATAGCAGGCGCACGGAAAACGTTCTCAAGCTTCTCTGGAGAGCTTGTCATAGTCTGTCTCTTTACTGTGATTTAGCTGTTCTCTGAAACGTCACGCAATTTGGTGTGTTTAATGCTGAACCTGGTTCACACTCAAAATGCTCTTCTTACACAATGGTCCTGAAACTCAGTTTTGAAAAGAATTGCCTCAGGAAAAGCTTCAAAAATAGATTTTTTTAAATAACAGAAATATTTCTAGCAAGTGCATCTGTAAATGGAATATTAAATTTTGGGTTGCATCCTCAGTTAAAAAATGAGAACAGACCTGAATTACTTCCATTTCATCCAATATCAGGAATCATCAGCAGGCCTAGTTCACATCTTCCAGCATCGACAAATGCTTGCTGTGGGGCAGTTTTATCAAAGTCATTTTGCGAGCATTTTGTCTGAGGACCATTTTGACTTGACACCGAATGAATTTGATGCTCATTATTATAATAAAAAGCACCACACTGAGTAAGAAGATGTATTGGAAAATTTGTAAGAAAGATAAAGTCACGACCTTTCAGGTGATGCTACAACCATAATCAAGTTAACACAATAAAATGGGATATTTATGGTCACTATATTGTGTTCACTTGAAAATGCTTGTAGCATCACCCGAAAGGTCGTGACTTTATCTTTTTTACAAATTTTCCAATGCATCTTCTTATTCAGTGTGGTATTGTTATTATATTGATTATTCGAAGCACAATTTTTATTGCATCCATCATGCTCATTATTCAATGGCTACTGATGCCCTGGCTGATGCAACATAAAAAGTTACCGCATGATTAATCTAATCAAACTTGAAGATCGCTTGACCTATCTCGCCAAAAGAATTTTATTGAGTTTTGTGACGCCTTGGTGAGAATTTGGCAAAGAAACTTCGAACTCTATTAACAGGAGGATCTGCCAATTTCCTCAGCGCCTACAATAGCATGCAGAAGACCTTGTTATGACAAGTTGACGTCACAGCAATTGAGAGAAAGAAGAGCGGCTACTATTAATGCTAGACGAGGCCAAATTGAGAAGTTGACTGTTGTTACATTCATTGCTATGTTCAATTATAAGATACATGACATTTCAATATTTTGTATATTTTGTTCTCAGGCTTTGCGGATTCGACGTATCTGTTCTGATAAAGTTCAAGTGCCATCACATCTTCAGGAAGTATGACATGTTGTAGTTATAAGAGGTTATCCTCGTGGGAGAGTTTTACAACAGATCAAGAAAGATTTGTCTTTGGGTCGCAGACATTGTTTCAAAATAAACGAAAAGCCGATAGTGTCAAAATTGTTCCTTTCATTTTCCCACATTATTCATCAACTTATAGTGATGTGAGATTGATTTTTGATAAACATAAGTGCTTTCTAGATGATAGCAACCTTAATATAGAACTTTGGTGGAAGCCACTATCTAAGATAAAATAATTTCTTGTTTCTTCAAAATTGTGTGATATCCCACGAAATTTAGCTACTAGACAAACCGGAAGCGTTACACCTTGTATCTCAGCGCGCTGTAAAACATGCAAAATGCTTTCGAATCTGACAACAATAATGTCACCAATCACAGGTCTTTCTTAGAATATCAAATCAACCAACACTACAGGACACGGTCATCAAGAAGATACCGTTCAAGTCTCTATACTGGATAAGATGGAAAGAAATGAAAATGAACGAAAAAGAAAAGAAATGAAATTCATAAGTCAATTGATGACCGACTGTCTTTTTGGTTTGAATATAAGAGCGGCTGTTCCACTCTTATCCGAAACCGGTAGAATAAACATCTAATAACATCATCTTCGAGATTCAATTACGACGTTCGCAAATACCATGTAATTATTTCAATATGTTGAATGAGCCTTCAACTATCTGTAATTATATGCAAAATCGATGCCGTAAAATTATCTGTAAAAATTCGGATTGTAACTGTTCCCTTTTTGCTCCATTAAAGTGTCGACGAATAATTCAGGGCCAGAATGAGGTTTTTATGTGTTGTCAATGAGTCGAATTATCCGTTGTATCATCTTAGCCGTGGCACATTACGATCTTCTGGTAAGCTTAGAATTCTCCATGTTCAGCTATTCGGCGAAATTTTTTTTTACATTTCTGTCATGACTTTCAAATGGCAGTTTTTGTATGAATTGTAGATGTACTTGATTTACCTACTTTTTGACGATCGCATACCATTGCAGAGCATTAACCTGAATTCAGTTGCTATTACTTTTCTTAATTTTTGTTCCTGTGATTTTTGTAACTTGAAACATTGCAATTGATTTCTCATTATTGGGACTATGGGAAAATATACGACTTTAAAAGTTATCGCTATGTATGTTTGTTTTTAGGGGCGCCATGTGATTGATGTAAGCAGTCCACATCGTGGTGACACTTGTGGTGTAATTCCTCTGTTCGAACCGGCGATCGTCTCCACAACCGGCTTGAAATGGAACCTCGGTGAGATTGCTTTAGGACATTTGATATCTTTCATATATCGTGTAACTAAATATTGCACTGCCGTGATTCGAATATTTCAGCTTAAATAGGGTTTGATACTCTTTGATAGCCAATTTTCCAGAAATTTATGATTAATCTTAAATAACTAATCTTCATTAATCAATTAATGACGAGACTTTCAAGTCTTGTATGTCCCGAACTGGCTTGGATTGTGACTGGCGATGGAAAATATGATCAGTATTTGGATGGATGGCTTAATAATGTTAGTCCTAAAAAGGACTGATGGGCGTTCACGCCGGTCAGCGGGGAAGATAATAGTACACTCCTACATGTAAAGAATAAAACATAAGGCGCATAGAGCAATAAAACGAAATATACAAGATGTGAACAGTCCAGAAAGACTAATAAAAATCGAAAAGAAGGGGCTCATCAGCAAGATGACCAGCTAGGTCGCGTTTCGGGTCCTTTGACATCTTGCATGCTCAAACCCTAGGAACAGAATTAGACAACTCGCACATTTAGTCTTCGTTGCCTAGAAGGGAAGAGTCGTATATCGCTTACTATTGAAAATGGAGCACTCTCTAACAATAAGCTATCAGCCGGCTTTTGCACAACAGGCGTGTTGTAATATTATTTCGGTCACACATCGCGGTCCTCTATGTCGCTGTCTGAGCTACATTCAGTGATGGATGCTGAGAAGAGGATGGTGAAATCATCAAGTGAACCAATTTTCCTGCGCCTGCTATCTTCTTTGATAATGATCGGAAGGACCAATGACCAACAGCATCGAGAAAACTTGTCCGCGATGGTCTGAATTCTTCGAAACTGAAGCAGTCGTTGCAATCGAAGCACTTTGATGGAATTTGCAGCAATTCTCAAGCGACGCACGTCTTTTTTCCTATCTCTGTAAGGTGTTGGGAATCCTTTTTTGCCCACTTATTCGCTCATTGTTAAATCTATGATGCCGGCTCTTTGTGTACAGAAAGAAACGTATGAACTTCACATTGCGTGGTAGCAGATTAATATACATTAGCTCACTCTCGTAACCGCTCTCTATGTCAAACATTGCAGTTTGCCATTCCATAATCCGGTGTGTTCCACTGACGTGAACCGGCGAAAGGCCTCCGGACATTTTCTCGTAATCCTGGTAAACTTTGTACTGTATCTCTTTATTTAATTTTCTTGGTAATAAGTGGATGAATACTTTTTTGTTTTGGGATTTGTGTACAAATCAACTTGAAGAATTGTCACAAAGTGAAAAATGCTACATGTATTTGGTCAACAGATATATATGAAATAGTTCTGTATTATTTCTGATGCTTATTTTGAGAATATACATATAATATGCTCTTAACTTGACTTTTATCAGATGGGAGACATAGGCTAAAACTACGAATTCATTCTTAGTGCAGTTGGATATTGGTTGACCAATCGTTGTCATCAGTTTATGGCAGTTTTGCAATGTACTAAAAGCATCGAAAAGCTTAAATTAGGTTACAGATTTTCATTGATCATCTTTCAACAGTTGGATCAAGAACACAAAGAATGCATATTTCGCATGAACCGATCTTGTTACCCTGTGTATTGACCATTGACTTCAAATCAGTGAAACTGAAAAACCTCAATTGTGGCCAAATTCGTAGTGTGACTTAAAAAGATTAATTGAATATTGAGTTGAATCCTCAATTGAAAATGGGAACAGACCTGAATAGCTCGCTACTACATATTCAAGTTCAGGATCATCAACAGGCCTAGTTCACGTCTGTCATCATCGACACGACTCCCTATGCGATCAAATTCGGAGTAAATTTGCGATGCGCGATTAGTCATGTTAAGTCAAATTTCGACGGCTGCTCATTAAATACTATATATTTATGATTTATTGAAACTTGATTCCCTTCCCAAAAAGTCTCTTTGTGAGATTGCCATTTCGCCTGGACAATGGACATAGATTAGAAATTTGTTCAAATACTTGTTTAAACTGTTAAATGATACCTGGGCAGCCGTAGACGCTTAATTTCTTCCTTCAATGACAGCAATTGAAGCAATATATCAATAAATTGATTGAATTAAAGTCTTTGAACATTCTCTTTAACCCTAGGACTACCAAGGTAATAGCCAACCTAGAATGACCAAGGTGTGATGAATTTATCACACCTAGATTTTAAGCTCTTATCTTGCAAATACTATATGTATTAAGTCATGTATAGGCACAAGTTATGTCTTGCTTTAATGTAAACCTCATCGGTCCTCTAATTGCTTCCAAATGACTTGCGAAAAAAATGAAAACGCTAATTGCCAATGAAATGTCCATATTATTGTACACAGAGAACAACATTTTGCAAAGTCCAAAAACAAATTTACATGGTGAAATCTAGCTGAAGTCTCACATGACAAACAGATCTCAATTGTGTGCACTTTGCATAGTACGTAAGTGTTGGCACCGAATACATTGCTTGGAAGTGAGGGTGATATTCCGGCTCATTTCCCCTTCTGAGCGGCACTTCGTGCAGCGCTGTTTTTGAGAGGATGTCGTTGTGCTCGGCATCTGATGCAGCCTATTCGCCAGGCGCACCATAGCTCGCATGATACTGTTTGACAGTCCAATCGGCCTCTGAATTCGAAGGTGGATGAATGGGAGTACAAGTTCTTTGGATAGGGAGTAAAGAAAATTTCTTCTGCCGTGTCGACGTGAATTGTCACCCATTTCCGCAGCATTCAGGCAAAAGTGTTCACACCAACGACATCACCCATGTTTTGGAAATGAACTTAAGGCCATCGCCTTACCATCGATCGCACGGAGTACTGCTTGCACATTTTGTCACACACATCTCCACTCTTCGTTTTATTGTAAACAAACATGATATCTTTCTTTTTCTTTTGTTCTTCTTGAACATTTCTGTCATGATGCTTAATACAATGGCATGGTGCATGATACAGTAGCAGCTGCCAACTGAAAACTGAGGTGAATAACTAACT
>CAJQUW010011071.1:0-29499 GCA_907163375.1 Prostheceraeus crozeri
AGTTGATAGCCTATACGGGAGGTAGTTCTTCATCGTCCGATCAAAAAAGAATCGCAATGTAGGCACTCCCCTTTAATTACGGCTGTTTCCAAGTAAAATAAAAGAAATTAAATAGTTTACAAAAGCACAAAAACGTTTCGTGACTCCAGTCACAGCGTCAGTGCTAGAAGAATACCACAGTGCAAGTGGTGATTTCCGTAATACAGCCGTTGACAAATCCCACACCGCATAGCGGAGTATCGCCAGGAGGCGACCAGCTTCGTGTTTGCGAGTAGGCTCCGGTCTGTTCTCGCGATGAAAGCGGGCCTCAGCTAATCTGTTTTCTAAAGAAGGTGATTTATGTTCGCTAAAAGTGCACACTAAAGTCAGAAATGGTCAACCCCTATCGCATGTTCAGTTTTAAGTGCTCCGCAAGAGCGCTGGTTTTATCCTAAGGTGGCTAGGCTAAAACGCTGTGTTCTTCTACGTAACGAATTCTAACGGCCATATTTGGTCTGACCAATGGTATGATTTTGCTGCAATAAATTACACTTAAATTCATACACTACAAACCGACACATCGCACGGATAATTACAGTCGATCGTATCACCACAGTTCACAGTTACTATGCATATTAGATTATTTTACGAGAAAAGTATTGACTAGTAAGTTTTTATTGGGTTTACTTTATCAAACGTTATCGGGCAACTTAATATTTATTAATCAAAACGATTCAATTTGCTCTATTACAGCTATCATTAAATAAAATTAAATAGACAATATTTACAATATTTTTCGTTCATTCTATTGTTTCGAGGCTTACATTTTAATTCTTTGGCTTAAGGTCACGATTACTGTAATTATTTTTCCCTTAATCTATTTTTAAATTTGTAAATGATTTTTTTGTTATTAGGGGCGATGAGGAACATCTACTAGAAATACGACCTCGTGGAAGTATAAACATAGTTGTTTTTAAACGTGTTGCGGCAACCAACTGTCCTTATGTAAAGTGATTTCGGAATGGTTGGTTTCGAATACCAAGCTAACAAATTTTGTTTGTCGGTAATGAATATAGAGATGTCAAGGAAGTTTAAAGCGTTGTTCTCAGGAACTTCTATGGTAAACTGTATATTATCATTAATTGAGTTGAAACAGTTAAGGATTTTATTGTAAATAGACATATCATGTTCAAAAGGTCCCATGATTATGTCATCTATGTAACGTAGTAGATAGTGGTTTTATCCCAAGAATTCTAAGCCTCTTTATTGCTTCGGTTTCAATAAAATGAACAGTTATAATAGCAAAGGGAGGCCCATAATGCGATCCCATAGCGCAACCTTTAGTTTGTAAGTAAGTAACATCATCGAATTCAATTTCTATTGCTATTATAACTGTTCATTTTATTGAAACCGAAGCGTTAAAGAGGCTTAGAATTCTGGGAATAAAACCACCTATCTACTACCGTTACATAGATGACATAATCATGGGACCTTTTGAACATGATATGTCTATTTACAATAAAATCCTTAACTGTTTCAACTCAATTAATGATAATATACAGTTTACCATAGAAGTTCCTGAGAACAACACTTTAAACTTCCTTGACATCTCTATATTCATTACCGACAACAAAATTTGTTACGCTTGGTATTCGAAACCAACCCATTCCGAAATCACTTTACATAAGGACAGTTGGTTGCCGCAACACGTTAAAAACAACTATTTTTATACTTCCACGAGTCGTATTCTAGTAGATGTTCCTCATCGCCCCTAAAAACAAAAATCCATTTACAAATTTAAAAATAGATTAAGGAAAAATAATTACAGTAATCGTGACCTTAAGCCAAGAATTAAATGTAAGCCTAGAAACAATAGATATAACGAAAATAATGTAAAATTCTCTATAATTTTATTAATGATAGCTGTAATAGAAAATTGAATCGTTTGTGATTAATAAATATAAGTTGCCCGTAACGTTGATAAGTAAACCCAATAAAACTACGAGTCAATACTTTTCCTCGTAAAACTAATATAAGCATAGTAACTGTAACTGTGGGATACGATCGACTGTAATTATCCGTGCGATGTCCGGTTTGTAGTGTATGAATTTAAGTGTAATTATTGCAGCAAATCATACATTGGTCAGACCAATAGGCCGTTTAGAATTCGTTACGAAGAACACAAGCGTAGCCTAGCCCTTAGGAATAAAACCAGCGCTCTTGCGGAGCACTCTAAAAATGAACATAGCGATAGGTTGACCATTTCTGACTTTAGTGTGCACTTTTTAGCGAAACATAAATCACCTTTAGAAAACAGATTAGCTGAGGCCCGCTTCATCCGCGAGAACAGACCGGAGCTCAATCGCAAACACGAGCTGGTCGCCTGAGCGATACTCCGCTATGCGGTGTCGGGATTTGTCAAAGGCTGCTATTTAAGGAAATCACACTGCACTGCTGGTCTTCTTCTAGCACTGACGCTGTGACTGGGTCACGAAACGTTTGCTGTTTTGTAAACTATTTTAATTTCTTTTATTTTACTTTGAAACAGCCGTAATTAAAGGGAGTGCCTACATTGATTTCTTTTCTTCATCGACGATCTCCCTCATTATGTCGTCTTCATTAAATATATGACTCTGTTTACTAAAATGTTTTCCTAATTACGATTTTGTCCACACTGAGTTTCAGCATCTTTTCTATTTTCTCAATGTCCTAAAGTTTCGCTCATATAGTTCCAATCGCATTCTGTGCATTGATTGAGATAAACTGCGCTACATTGCTTTCCTAGTGCTTCTCTTTTCTGAAATGCTAGTTCAACTATCTTTAAGTGGTAGCAAGAATCTTTGACAAGGAAAAGAGAAGTGTTTGGAAAAAAATATATGCGCAGTTTGCAGCAATGAATTCACAGAATGCGATTGGAATTATGTGGGTGAAGCTTCAATATTTCCGGACTTATTTATCCAATATTTTCCCAGATTTCCAAGACCTTCCAGACCCACGGTCACCCTGTTGATACCTCCTTCGCTACATGTACGTTCCTACTTCAAGTTGAATATGACACTTCATTAGTTGGGAAACTACTACTCATAAATTTTTAGTAGTATCAGACGTACTAATCTTTAAAGATTTGATTTCTACAAATATGAGCGTCAGAAACCATCCAAACGGTCCAAAATGCAGCACAATGCGTCACTCTTGCATTCTATAATTCGAATTGGGTATGGTCTACAGCATTACACTATTCAATTTATATTTATTTGCAAAAATTAGGAAAATGGCCTACTTCAAATCGCTTGCAGGGTTTCTACAGAATCTAGAAACCATTTTCCAGGATATGCATTCAAAGAATTCAAGGATTCGTGATTAGGTCTCGGATCTACATGCGCTCGAAAACCCCGAAATATGTCATATTTATCCGACAAATTGTAAAAATTTAAAGTTTCAAGGGCGGTTTATACTTCTACGCGCGTAGCATACGCGCCGGCTTCCCCGCGCCAAGAGAGAGGAAAATACTCTGACGTCATCACATGAAGAGTGATTCACCCGGTCATTTGGACATGAAGAGAATCTACGCGCGTAGATTTCGGCAGTTGACTCGCATCTTACTTTTACGCGCTACGCAAGGCCAAGCAAACATGCAGGAAGTTGAGAGAGATGCCGATTTTGAGGATAAATTGATAGAGGAAGTGAAGAAATATGAGCATTTATACAACACAGGGAGCAGAGATCACAAGGATCAAGAGATGGCAGCCCAATCTTGGATAACTATCGCCGAATCAGTGGGAAGGAGTGTCAAAGATTGTAAAGATAAATGGAAGTATTTGAGAGACCAGTATGCACGAAAGAGGAAGTCGATGGATGCAAAAAGTGGCGCTCCAGCTCAGAAGAGAATGAGGTTGGAAGTTCTACGAGTCTCTGAGCTTTCTGAACTTCATCATTCGAACTGGTTAAAGATATTTCATGAATAACCTGTACTAAGAAATATACTTCGAAACATAGAATTAGGATAGTCAGAATTTATATGCAAAATTTAGAATACAAAAAACATAATGATGGTAATAGTGATAAATTCTACAACACTAATCACAAAATTAAAAAAATAGTGACTGTTATAATATGATCATTCAAAATATTAATAAATGAGGAGTAAAAATACATATTGCGTGAAAGAATAAGTAACATAGGGCAGATCATTTATACGTACATGAGATGTTATCATTAGACGATAAATTTAATTGAGAAATGTATTACAATATATTGGTACTAATATTTAAGACCCCCGACTACACTGAATGTAAAATACATTAATCGTAAAGACATTGATATGATGACATTATAAGTTGAAATAAATGAAAATATTTTCTACAACCTGTAAGTTTATTGCAAATTAAAAGTCAAGCTATAATCTACTAGATTAATAAAAGTTGAGCGTGAATATATTATGATAGATGAGAAGTTATTGAAAAATGTCATCAGCTGCTTATTACAGAAATACTGAGCAAAGTTAATAGCGCAAAAATTATGATTATGATTTTTCAAATTGTATGAACAACTTTGGCAAAAAGCTATTTTTCAAGAAAAAGTATTTTAATCAGTGCTAGACGTGGGAGTGGTGCCTCGATAACATGCGACCACTGCCAAGGAACACTTCCTCTTGGTGACATAAAATAATCACGGAATTGATCACGAGTTCCTCTGGCAGACAATGCACTGTTGTTGGAGCAAGTCGCGACAAAGGTAGAAAATTACTGTCACCTTCCACGATCGATCGCCATCCTTCTGATTGAGAATCTTGGAGGTCCGATGATCCTTGTCTCCGAGGTGTACTCACGTCGTCGGTGCGCTTCAAGTAGTTGTGCAGTGCTATCGTAGCTTTGATAATGTGATCCACATTTTCCGGTTTGCAGTCAATGGGGCGAGACAGGATGCGCCATCTGGCTCGAAGGATTTCCGAAGGCATTCTCCGCTATTCTTCTAGCCCTGCTCAGTCGATAGTTGAATACTCGAGCCCGAATGCCGAACCAGTTCCTGAAATAGAACACACGCTTGCAATAATTCTAAAAACTTAGAGTCATTGATATTAAAACATGAAGGTCTATGGACAAATGCACATATATCATACATGTATGTATGCACTATAATATATATAATGAAAATGTTCGCGAAGTAATATTTTCTATCATTATTTCTATTATAATTTACTCCTTATTTCTTTTCGCATTTTCCTTTATTTAGCTTTGAGCTAGCTTTGAGGTGAGCTTTGAAATGAACTGAAAAATAAAAATTCAGCATATCTGAATTTTTCCTTTAATTAATTAAGTCTTCTAGGAAAGATAGTTATTCAATTCATCTTAAGTACTACCGCTACTCTCATCAAAAATACAAAAAACAAATAATGTATATATTAAACATAAAGCACACAATATACATTTATAAAATTTATTTAAAGCACATTTGAAATATGTTGGACAAAAAAACATTTTTGCAACCCAATTTTTATCATGTTTTGAAAGATCTACACGTATCTGATAAAAGTCAATTATCACAAAATAACAAAATTTTGAATAACTCACCTGGATACGGCTTCATGAGATTATCCTTCAATGGAAAGGCATCATCACCGACGAAAACGTAAGAGAGAATTGATGTTGGTTTTTTGGGAGGTTGGATGGAGGAGGGATTCCAAGTCCGTTGTCAGCGAGGAGTTGTCCAAAGTCTGACCTTGCGAAAATGCCGCCATCCGACTCGCGTCCGTAGATCCCAATGAAATATAGCTAAAGCAATAGCGGGCATCAACTACAGCCATCAGGACAATGGAATGGGTGTGTTTATAGTTGTAGAAGTCACTGCCTGAATTGGCCTGCGCGTTTATGACGACGTGCTTTCCGTCTATCGCACCCCAAGCACAGAGGAAAGTTCCAAAATGATTCAAATTCGTCGGCAATCTCCGTCCACTTCTCGGTGTCAGGAAATCGAACGAAATCCTTCAGCTCCGACCAAATTGCTTGGCAAGTTTCGTACAAAATCTTGCCTACTGTTGCTTTGCCCATCCTGTAGGTTTCAGCAACGCTTTGCTGACTGCTGCCGGTCGCCAAGATTCGTAGAGTTAGCGCTAAACGCTCAGGAACTCCAATAGGATATCGGTGGGTAGGTGCATGGGAGATGAAGGACTCAAGTCGCTTACATAAGTCCAGGAAGCGGCTGCGAGACATTCGGAAATACTTGTGATGAGCATCACCATCTTGGAGATTCCAAATGTCTCGAAGAAGGCTGCTGAATTCTCCGGTCAGCTCCCTTGTAACATTCAGAGGCTTGATGTAGTGAGCTCTTCTTCTTCTTCTTCTTGCACTTTTTATGTAGCAGATATAAATTCAAAATGTCGGCGGTTTCTTCTTCCATTTCTAGTCGTAGTCACTTTCAAGCGGCAACGTGGACAACTGTAGACGACGCGTAAAGTATAAACGCTCGCCCGCGCGTATCCATAAACATTCCCCATGTTTTGGCAGCATCAGATCACGTGATTGTTGACTCTTAGCGCAGCGCGTATGTACGCGCGTAGAAGTATAAACTGCCCTTCAGTGTCTAACCGGCAAGAATACTGAAGAAAAACTTCGGTTTCTAAGGTTTGCGTAACACACAGTCAAACTTTAATGTTTCAATCAACAAACAAAATCTATTGATACTGCACAATCATTTTTTACATATTGTATTCAGTCTACACATGCAAACATACCGGTAGAACAATGACCCATAGCAGCGGTATTCAACTCTTTACTCATTCTTTGTAGGCGCTATCTTCATCATAAATTTAAAAAACCAAAACACTGTTTGCTGGTTCATGGCCACGCTTGTTCTCTCAAGTGAACTACAACAAGATAAAATGCTAAAACGTTGACAGGAGATAATAACAGGAGCTAGTGAGTAAAGTTAAAACTACGCAAGACACAAGAATGATGACGTCAGTTACTAGTACATTCTAACATGTCAGAAATCATAGAAAAGCTATGTACACTCACTACTGAAATGAAGCAATAGGTAGCATTAAACAACATTACCAATAAATAATGATACAGAAACAAATTTTAAGTCAGTTTTAAGACATGAAGTCGGTCTTTCTGCGCACACAATATCGGCTGTTGCTCTTTGATGGTGACACTTTCAGCCACCGAAAGTTGAAACTTCGTTTTGAGGCTCCTCACCACTTTGAATCCTTGCTCAGCTTGTGATAAAATGTCGGTCTTCCTATCACACTCGGTCAAGTGTCGTGTTACTGCAGATTGGACAGCCTTGGTCGATTTCGGTCTGGAGTTTGAATTCTGCACCCATCTGGGAATGTGCTCAGTACGACGAATATCGAGACACCTTGTAGTTTTGCCGATGTACCTTGCTCCGCAAGGACAGAGAAACTCGTATATAATTTTCGGTTTTCGGCTAGTGGAATTGTGTCCTTCACAGCTGCAGGTGCGAGATTATTCGTCCCTGAAAATTGGAATTGGTTTGAGGACAGGGTATGAATTTCGAATTCTCTGACATATCTTCTTGGAGATTGTCTCACTGATTTGTCCAAGGTAGCATATGTTGAAGAAGAGCGGCTTCTTTTCTGCGGTTGGAAGTCTTGGAGGTGGCGGCTTCATATTTCGATTGATAAACCACTCCGGGTAACCATTTCGCTGTAGAGTCCGTTTCAAAAATTCCAGTTCTTTCTGGAGATGTTGGGACGAACAGATATCATACGCCCTCTTCGTTAAGGTCTTAACAAGATTCACTTTATATCGAATTGGACCAAACGATTGATAATTATCATACAGTCCCGTAAAGCTTGGTTTTCTATAAATCGATGTCGTTATATTGCCATCGTCGAAGTGTAATTGGACATCCAAAAAACTGCTCGCAGATTCCTTGGTAAATGCTATAGATGGATGCAAATTGTTGCAAGCATTCGAAGAACTGTACTATAATGTTTCGATCACCAACAATAAACGTGTCATCCACATATCGACAGTAAAACTTTAATTGGTTTTTATCAAAATGTTGAAATAACTCTGTTCCAGGTATCCCATAAAAATTTGACTAAAGGATACACTCAGTGGAGAACCCATTGCCAGACCTTCCACTTGCTCAAATACTTGTTTATTAAAAACAAACTGAACATTCTTCACCAATGTGGAAAGCAATAATCGGCAGTTTGCTTCGGATAACTCACATTCCGATAGTTTGGGTGGCGGACCGGTACTCCGATAAAGAGAGTCACAGATCACATTTATTGTCTCGTCCACTGGAACATTGGTGAATAAACTTTTGATATCAAAAGAAGCACAGGTATCATTGGCATCCATCTCCAACTTGATAACTTGATCTCTAAATTCTTTAGAGTCCTTCACACAGTGTAAATCAAAATTTGGTAGTAGCGGATTCAAAAGATGTCTGTCAACGAATTGTGCGACTGAATGGTACGCCGATCCAACCATTGATAAAACTGGTCGTAATGGAAAGTCCTCCTTATGAACTTTTGCCAAACCGTAAAGGCGGGGAATTATTCCATATTGAAGAAGATCTTTACAAGTTGTGGGTAATTGTTTTTCTTTTATTAGCTTATCAATTACTTGAGCAACTCTTTCTTGACCATGGCGATCGTTCCAATCCACATCACTATCTAGTTCCTTGAATTTTGATGAATCTGTTAGTATATTATCCATCCTTTGATTGTACTGTTCTCTTGTCATAAGAACCACACCATTTCCTTTGTCTGGTCGCATCATCGCAACGCGTTTTCTCAAATCATTTACCACTTTTACTTTATGTTTCACTTCCTTGCTTTCTGGCATCCTTGTTGTAGCCAAATCATGAGCAAAATTATATACGAGTTTCTCTGTCCTTGCGGAGCAAGGTACATCGGCAAAACTACAAGGTGTCTCGATATTCGTCGTACTGAGCACATTCCCAGATGGGTGCAGAATTCAAACTCCAGACCGAAATCGACCAAGGCTGTCCAATCTGCAGTAACACGACACTTGACCGAGTGTGATAGGAAGACCGACATTTTATCACAAGCTGAGCAAGGATTCAAAGTGGTGAGGAGCCTCAAAACGAAGTTTCAACTTTCGGTGGCTGAAAGTGTCACCATCAAAGAGCAACAGCCGATATTGTGTGCGCAGAAAGACCGACTTCATGTCTTAAAACTGACTTAAAATTTGTTTCTGTATCATTATTTATTGGTAATGTTGTTTAATGCTACCTATTGCTTCATTTCAGTAGTGAGTGTACATAGCTTTTCTATGATTTCTGACATGTTAGAATGTACTAGTAACTGACGTCATCATTCTTGTGTCTTGCGTAGTTTTAACTTTACTCACTAGCTCCTGTTATTATCTCCTGTCAACGTTTTAGCATTTTATCTTGTTGTAGTTCACTTGAGAGAACAAGCGTGGCCATGAACCAGCAAACAGTGTTTTGGTTTTTATCTTTACTCATTGCTAAACTACGATCAGTCTCCCTAACCCAGCAATTTCATATTCACGAATTGATCCTAGATTTCTTTAATTAATACATTGCGAACATAGACAAATGCATTAGTGCAATGTACTAATCCTTCCACACAAAGACTATTAAAGCTTTCTGATCGCAGTTTAAAAATGCTAACCTGCATTTCTACGGGATTACGTAGATGTGAAATCCTCGCCTGAGGGCTTCGAAAATTAGTTTACGACATCGGATTTCAAATCAACGAATCACGTAGAAATGGCGACTAGCATAATACCCACCGGACTCAAGCAAATCTGACGTTTCAAGCATTTATATAAATTAGATGAATAGACTAGTGGTCCTACGCGCCAAATTATTTTCCATTTTCAACGAAGGTCGAGTAAATTTACGCAGGTAGACAATTGCGAATATCTGATTAATGAGAACACGTATATAGTCTACAAAGAATGTGAAAATGGCATATTATATTAATTATATGAATATAAGACAAGTCGTGCTATTTATAGGTCATAATAAGTTCCGTCCGGTCTGAGACGAACGGAGAGGCGATGGTGAGGACCATGTGTGTTGTCAAGATTATGGATAAGAGGAACACTGAAGAGCTGATGCGCTTGCTTGGATTGAATGATGGTGTTGATAGTTTAGTAAGGACACATAGAGTGAGATGGTATGGCCATGTCTTGAGGAGCCATGAAGGTAGTGCTTTGAGGAGAGCGCTGGATTTTGAAGTTGGGGGTAAAATAAAGCAAGGACAAGGTTTGATGAAAAAGGACGCATTGGACAGAGACAGAGGGAAATGGAGACCAGGTGTGAAGGCGATTGCTGCACGATAAGGTACATCCGGCCACCCTCGGACACGGGGAAATCACCGGATTAAAACTGGATAACTAACTAATAAGTTCCTAAATTATCGCCTACTCAGACCACATCAGATGATAGAAATCTATAAATTCTACAATTTTCCCCCCAAAAGTTTATGTTTTGAATATCTATTGAAAATTGTGATAACATGCGAGACATGTAGGCTTTCCTGAACATTCTCACCTTGAAACCAATGCTATTGGACATGACCGACCAGTTAGAAACTATGTATTCGAAGACAGATGCATTTTATCTCCACATCTATTCAACATCTACTTCTCACAGAATGTGATGAGAAAGGCATCACCTGGTTTTGATAGGGTGTCTCCGTTGGTGTGCAACCAACCGAAGATATGCTGACGACATTGCTCATAGCGGGCAGTATGAGGGAACTGTAGGAATTGGTGGACAGTAAGAACTGCAAGCGAAAGAACCGGCTTGCTACTTTAATGTAAAGAAAACGAAAACAGTGAAAACTCAAAGAATGGACACGAATGGAAATGTTAGTGATGTGGTCATCAAACATAAAATCAACAGTCAACCTGCTGATAACGTTGCACAGGTCACCTATGTTGGTATTATTTTCACAGTCAATGATGACAACAGCAAGAAATCTGACATTCATTGGACATGTCATGTGTAGCACCAGCTATGGTAAAACTCTGCTTACTAGAATAGTGCATAGACCAATAGGAAGACGACGACCGAAAAGCCTCTATTGTGACGAACTGAATAACCTGTGCGGCTACGCAGATAGCTCAAGATAGAAGCCGATGGAGAACCGCAGTGTGGAGGGACATAGCAGGTCGCGACAATGAAAAAGTTGGATAAACGATATGTTTGATAAATGATTTGTTTTGATCAGTTCTCGCATGATAGCGTCAAGAAAATGTTGGGAGATTGGTAAGATTGGGAAAGTTAAGCCATGCTGAAAACAACTGAAACTTGCAAATAGTCTGCTAGCATCTCAGCTACATATTGAACTGGAACAAAACCGTATCTGCTCATCCAACTAGGTGAATGCACCAAAAATACTGTGAGTCCAGATAATCGATCCATACTTTGACTTGGGATGCACTGATTGTAGCATACAACTCTGACAGTATTAGATTATAAATCTGTTGTAAGCAGTGTCTACAGGTTATTGCTATTGTTCATATGATAATGACATGCATGTAATACATTCGTGGATGAATGATGATGATGATTTGCACTTTGGCAATAGTCTATAAGTCAATTGAATTTATTAAGATGCCTAAATTTCTAAGAAATTGACAAAGCTTGGTTTTTAAAAAGTTCCGTTCTTTGAATTAAAAATCAAATTTTTGACTTTCCAGTCAGCCAAATTCGGTAAAATTTGATGTTTATCAGAAATACTACAAGTCACGCAGAACTAGAATCGTAGCCATTATAGTTTTGGAGCAATATCAAAAGTCGCTGCAAAAAGTAGATGTCAATATCTCAGCAAGTATCAACGTTATTGACCCGCTTCCTTCTGATTTATGAGTTCAAGGGAATGGGTTTTCAGAATATAACCGCATTATCATCATAACGATTGCCTTTTCTGCGAAGATGTTCAGTTGTAGCAGACAACCTTAGCGGATGCTCATTATGAAACTTGCTGAATTTTACCATTATCTTAATCGATCACAATGAGTTAGTTGAGCTATGTTTCTCCTCTTCTGACATTGTCCAAAACCATGACAGATTCATGCTACAATATTTAAGATGAAAAAAGCGTTTAACAAATCATGTTTGGCACTTATGATGATTCACAGGCTCATAGACATTTAAGATTTGAATGACTTTAAAAAGAACCACTGCTTTTAACAATCACTCAATATGGATTTTGGAAGTCGTAAATAGCTTTTACTATCTTTTTCACAAGCGAAAACATGACCTCAGCTATTTAGGCACATAATCATCTCTGCAGTCTCAACAACACCCACTAGTCTTATAACATCGTCAGTGATTCAATGATACTTTTCTTGGATGGAATGGCTCGCCAATTTCAGAGACGGGAGCGGAGAAAGAAAGACTTTTTATTTCTGTTTTGAAGGAGTCAACACAGGAATTCTCAGTTATTGTGAAGTCCTTATCTCTGATGAGGTAGTTTGATCCTGTTACCTCGATCGGCTAGGCTGCAATCAGTAGATTAGTTTTCAACCGACATAACCGCATCATGTTGGGATCAGAGAAGCCTCATCCAGATTTGAAGTCTCCACGTTAAGCTGGTCACTGTCCTGGCTTCTCTAAGGACTTGAGGCTGACTCTTTTTGACACGTTTGACAGTTTCAAAACGCCGCGATGGCAGTTTTTTTTTAATGCTACAGAGACAATTAAGTTATTCTCGAATTCAGTATTCGAAAACTTTATGGAAATCATACTCCATAACATGGTGAACAACCACATTTTCCACAAAATTGACCACTTTAACAAAGAAGTTTTTGGTGATCGTAGAGCGTTAATGATCAGAGGATTTGAATAAAACTTGGCTTCCTTCAAACACCGAACTGTCTCCTTTTAGACTTCCACATTTGAGGTACGATAGTGAGTGTGTCATCTCAGGTTGCCGAATTCCCTAGCGATGAAAAGCGACGAAACTGAACACAGACTTGTCCTCGATCATCATACAAAACTGGCAAATGCCGTCTCTGACGTCTAATTATCGATAATAATTTGGAAATAAAAGTAAACAGTGATGCTTTTGAATGTCAACTGATGTTCCTCTCTATTAAAATTTCTCATTAACATTTTTGTTCGATAATAGGGATTCGGTAAAAGTCATGCTAGATTAAACGAATAAAATCTCAGAAAATCTATGTCTTCATCACCAGAAAAAATTTTCATGAAAATCATATTCGATATTATGATTATGTGAACATGTTGTAAAATCCCATACCGTGACTAACTCAAATCAGAAAGAAGCAGGTTGATATCGTTCGCACATACTGAGATACCTAGTTGGGCACAATCCGCTAACTTCCGTTAATCCGTTAATTAACGGAAGCTAACTTATTTTTAACTTTCTTACTTTCTAAAAAAAGTTAATGATTAGTTTAACTTCCGTTACTCTCATGGAAGTCCGTTAATCCGTTAACTTTTTAAAAAATATGCGGCTGAGAGCTCAGCTCATGATGTCAAGTCAACTATCTATACATACAGACTTTTGAAGACTGAGTTAACTTGCTTCACCTTCGTTCATCGTGCACTCTGACAACAACGCGCGGCGTCATACAGAATTCGCATCGGTATTAGCGTGAAGCCATTCTCTTCACAAAATGAGGCAGACAGTGTCAGGAGCGCAGTCATACAAGGTCCCAAGAATCGATTTGTTACCCAATACGGTCTCATTTCGTCTACGCGCATGCTCCGAAATGTCGAACAAATGTCCTTAGTGCAGGAAGAATATGTCAACCTTGTGTGCAGCCTTATGTGCAAGTGTTTATTCTTTGCCCAATGAACTCGAAAAAAAAATGAAAAAGATTGATGGATAAAAGCTCTGTGGAATAATTCATCAGAATAACACGATTTTAACATTTTGTAAGAAACATTGGCCTGAGAACTGCTGTGGGATGATTTAAGTTAAGAATTTTCTTGTTGAAGGGGTGGGGGGATGGAGGGTGTGGGGGGGGAGGGGGGGGGGTACGGGGTAAAAAGTGATTTAAGTCTTTTTCGAGAAAACCTGCATGGACAGCAAAGATGTAGGCTATAAGTTTCACAAGAGGTGCATGGTCCCTAGCCGAAGAAAAATAAAGAAACTAAGAATAGCAGGAAATTTATCTGGGCCCCGAAGACACAATGTTTAACTAAAATACGCTTTTAAGGATAACAGAATTTAATGAATTAACGGTTTGACTTTAAAACTTTATAAACTTCCGTTACTTTACTCCCAAATTAACGGATTATTGTTAACGGATCTTGCCAACTGCATTTTTTAATTAACTGATACAACGGAACAAAGTTAACGGAACTATTTAGAAACTAAAACTTTCTTTTTAACGATGCCCAACTTGGCTGAGACATGTGGAACAATCAACATTTACTTTTTGAAGCGACAATTCATAAACTTCTTGAATCACCCTGTATTACAAGTCACGCAAAACTATAGAATCGTAGCCATTATAGTTTTGGAGCAATATCAAAGGCTGTCTAGTGAGGATCCTGGATCCCCCTGGGTACAAGACGGCTGAGCATTGCTGTGTTCTCAGAATACAGGCAATGAATCAAATCAAGTTCAATTTCTAGAAGGCTTCTATCTTTATTCAAATGAGCAAGTAGTGAAATCATTAACATTGTTTCAAGATGGCAAGAAGTTGCGGTTAAGTAGATAAGAATCTACTTATTCATACATACATATCTACTTGCTACACTGTTTCATTTTTATACTATTTTTTATAACCCCATTGATGCAGAAAAATTGCGATTGTCTCTCTACACAGGCGTAGGACAACTGGAAGCAAACATATTCATTTGTCAACATCACACCGCCAACTGTCATCTGATTGACTTGTTGACAGACGTGAGACCGCACTTGCAGACTACAATTACAGGAGCAACGCTATTCAGCTTCCTGCTGCAGCCGCATTCATCTCAATTTACAAATGAAGCTGTTTCAAGTAAATTATCTTGAACTTACTTTGCAGACGCTGAATAGTCATCTGCAAATTCCTGCAACTTGCCACTGTATCTCTTTGCCTTTTCTGTTCATTTGCTAATTGAGCTTCCAGCTCATCGTTCTTTTCCTGGAGAGATTCCCGCAATGACCTCAATGTCTCTAGACTGTTATGGTTTGCCGCCAAGACTTCTTTCAATAACTGATGCTTTGACAATAATCTGGAATATGCATTACGAAGACTTGTCAGGAAATCCTCGTATTCTTCATCTGAAAAATGGAAAGATTACCGTCAATGATTATTACACTTCATGTGCTTTCTCAAAATCAATATATAAATGTTTAATCAACGATTCCATTGAGAACAGCTCAATGTCTCTCGTAAACAGGACTTCAATGATAGCGATCGTTTGATAACTTCCACGGTGGTTTGATAACTAAGTTTTTGCTTTTCAGCTCAATAGATGATATGTACTGCAGCTATAAGTCATTATTTTCTAGTTTTCTTGATATTAGAGGTGCAACGTTGATTAGAGGGCGTCGTTTACTAGAGGAAATGAACTAATAAATATTGGGAATAATTGTCTAAATTCGTCACGACATACAAGTAAAGGACTGCAAAAAACTTCGAGTACAAAACTGTAGACTAGCCCGGGCTTGGTAATGGAAAATCATGTTAGCTCGGGTTGAAAAAATCATACCAACGACTATGTACAAAGGTATATAGTGGCACATACATGTAGGCTGAAAATAAAAAGGGAATGGGATACGAGACAGAAAGTATTGGGTTACATAGTATTAACCCTTTCACAGCGGCTAATGTATTGAAAAATTATTCTTTCACATGCGGATGGCTCGCTGTGCGAGTCATAAGAAGTTTTCCTCTCAGTGCGGCATGGCCTGCTCTACGAGCCATGAAATTCAGCGGGAATACACGTGTTAAAGTGATAAGATAATGAAGGACGAAATGTTGATAACTTTGGAGAACATTTTTTTACTTGGGGGCGTATCGGTATCTCTTATCGCAAAACATGTCATTGTCATCCAAACGTTGACGCGGAAACCCTTTTTATCTCAAAACAGTGCATTTGCTAATATTTGGCTGATAAACCTGATTTCTTCAGAACTGATTTTTTTCCAACTGAGATTGTGAACACTAACTATTATGTACCGCAAACGATATTCACTGGATCGTACTGTAGAATTGATCTGCCTAAACAGTGACGACGAAATGGATAATGTTAGTGAAAGCGACTCTGATGATTCAGATCAGTTTTCTGATCTTGATGACTCCGCCCTACCGCAGTTGACTATGTTGCCGCCCGATCCATCACCTGTTAATTTTACGTCATTCGCCAAAGCTGATTCTCCACCTATTCTCAAGGATTCTTTCGTGTCCTCCGCTTCCGGCTCCGCTGCTGTTTCTCGCACGACTTCTGCTCAAATTGCCAGTCCGTGGAAATTTGTCGAAGAGGCGAACGATAGTCGCTCGAGCTCCCACCCTTTCTCGGTGACGCAGGTCTTCGAACAACATACGAAGAAGCAATGCTGTCAAACACAAGTGATGTTGACATTTGAAGAAGTGCTCTCAAGTTTTTTTAATTACGGATGAGTTAATCGAAACACTTGTGCAATTTTACAAATATTCGTGCTTCGATCTATCTTCAAACAGAAGCTCTAAAGCCCCATTCTCGCTTTAGAAATTGGTACTAATTGCTCTTTTCGCCGAAATGAAGATATTTATCGGTATTGTTCTGCTGATGGGCGTCGTGAGGAAGCCTCAACTCACTGACTACTGGAGTACTGATGATTTAGTTTGTACTCCCTTCCTTCACTCCGAATTTTCTCTTACACGAGATCGTTTTCCTCCTCTTGATTTTACATTTCATTCGATTCGCAAATTAATAAAAATCTCGGTGGCGAAGAGAATTGTCTTCGTAAGATTCCAGATTCAGCCATTTGTTAACTTGATTCGTTCGATTTGTAAGGATGTGTAAAGGCCATCTCAGAATGAGACTGTGGACGAGTCCTTTACTTATATTATATAAAGGTCGGCTGTACTTTGAACAATACATACCGGCGAAGAGAAGGCGCTTCGGAATCAAAATTTATTTTTTATGCGAAAGTGACTCTGGTTTTACATTGAACTTTTCATTTCACACTGTAAAAGCAGATCATGATCAGTTTGCCTCCGCTTGTCCCAGTCTCAGTGTTTCGGAGCGAATCGTTGTTCATCTTTGTGATGAACTATTGGATTTAGGATACACTGTTTGGTGTGATAATTGGTTCAACAGTGTCAGGTTGGCCAATTATCTATTATCAAGAAGAACGCTTTTAGTCGGCACTATTCGTCCGAACCGTGGTGTCCCGCCCATGCTTCAGGAGGCCGTGGTAAATGTAAGAGAGACAAAGTTTTTGCGTTCGGACGACTTGCTTCTATCTAAATTTTGTGATAGAAAGTCGTCTGGACAGAAAATTGTTTTTTGATTGACACAAAAACAAAGTTGCTCTTTCCGATTGTCAGCGTGTTATAAAAGGTGGAAAGAGAATAATTTTTAGAAAGAGTACTACCATGTCGGAGTATAGCAAATTTATGGGAGGAGTTGATCGTGCTGATCAAATTTTACATACTTATGACGCAACTCGAAAATCATACCGCTGGTTCCATAAAGTGTGTATACATCTTATTCAACGAATGTACCTCAATGCCCACATTGTTTATTTCCATTTACGGGGGCCAGGAAAATTTTCAAAATTTCTTAATGTCATGTGTTCGTCTCTTTCTGTGTGAAACAGGGGTAGGGAGGCAACCTCTTATACCTCGAAATGCGTCGTGTGCTTCAAACTCGCATTTTCCATCTAAGTTTCAACCAAGAGGAAATAACATTCATCCGACTAAAAGATGCCGTGTGTGTTTATTTCACTTGGTAGGATTAAAAAAACTACCGTATTTTGTGATGCCTGTCCAGGAAAACCGGACTTTGCATTACTCCATGTTTTGGTAATTACCACTCAAAATAAATTTCTTTTCACTTCGTATTTTTACTTTTATGGGGTTTATTGGAATATTTAATCATGTGAATGACGATATGTCAACCATTCAGACGATACATAGAAGCTCAAGAATAACGCGTGCTTCATCATGACTTGAATGTAGCCCTGTCCTGATTAAATTTAGAGTATTAGGCGTATGGTTAAATTTAGAGTCTAAACGTACTTGTAAAATTTGTAATCAATGTGATATAACGTTCAATTCATTATACGATTTCGATGGTTTTGGAAATACGATAAACATGTACTAAGAGTACTGAGACATAATGAAATTTCTTTATTCATACAAATATAATAACCAAATAATAAACTTCTGAAGCTCAATCCAGATATCTATGTTCAATAACTATTTAATGAATTAAACCCAATGACGAAAATGAAAAATTCAGAAATTTCTTGTATCTCTGTCCGCCTTGTTTTCTATGTTTAGTTTTAAATTAAGTACGTATGTTGACTACTTGCATATTCGCAGTGGATTACATGCAATAATTTAATAAATGAAACATTATAATTCAATTATAATCATAATCAACTTTCGTAGTTCAGATATATTCAGCCACATTAAAATTATTAGTCAACTATAGCTGACCGCCCACTCGGAAAATTCAAGAATACATATATATATATACATTCAAGACATGAATATAGATATATTGAGAAATAACATGGAGAGGAAATAACATTCATCCGACTAAAAGTTGCCGTGTGTACTATTCACTTGGTAGGATTAAAAAAACTACCGTATTTTGTGATGCCTGTCCAGGAAAACCGGGACTTTGCATCAGTCCATGTTTTGGCAATTACCACTCCATATTGCATCCATCCATTACTTTCTTCGTTATTGCATGGTCAATCTTGAAGATAGTAAAAGTCAAATATGTGGAATATATATTAAAATTATGTATTTAAAGAAGCTTTCAGTTGCAACGAATATTCTCATTTGGGGATTGGAGGGTAGAACCTTCAATGTTTGCTATTTAAAAAGAAAAACTCCGATTTTCTATAACTGAGGCAGGATAGGTGCTGAAATGCATCGTTCGATCTTAAAATATCGGAGTTGTCTATCTAAATGACAAACAGTAAACTAGCGGAGGCCTACACTCCAATGCCCTGAATAAAAATATTGCAATTACAATTTGAATTTATCAGCGGCGTAGGGTGCCGTTTTGAAAAAGGAATTCGAGGAAAATCTGAATATAGGGTGATCCACACATTATTTCAATCTATTCATATGCAAGCGCTTACATGGAAGACAAGTAATTACTACTGTACACGGATATGTGCAAAACTTCGCCTTAAATCAAACTATGCTCCGCATACATTTTGCATTGATGCAGGGGTCTTCAAAATTATTGAACCTCAATTAATTGATGTCAATTAATTGATTGCGCTGAATTTCATTTATCAATTAATTTATTGTATTCAACTCAAAATCAATTAATTTATTGTTTTCATTTCCAATTATCAATCAATTGATTGCTGTATGTCCCCAATATCAATTGAGTGATTGATTCATAATCAAATTAATTGCTTCAATTATTTTATCAAGTTTCACTCCATTGTAATATATAGCATTACAATTCACCTAAGATTTTCGCTTCTTCCTGCGCATCCACTGTACAAAATTCATTCTGCTGACTCAATCTGACACCTCTCAACTCTCTGATCTACTGCATATTCTTCAACATGATTGCCCTTACTTGTCAAGCTTCGAAAGTCATTATCCATGGACAACTAGATAATATAGGGGGAGGGTCAAAGCTGAGAGTTCATGAAACGATGATAATTATTGAAATCTGAATCAATAACATCAAAACTATGGGGATGCAAAATGATCATACAATATTAATACCGGCATTTTAACTGATTGAATCGAGTTCCAATATGAATACAATTATTCTAGGCTAACTCTATTTCATGAAATATGGGCCTACATGTTTTTCCATTGACTAATTAATAATTATCGATCAGTTAATTAATAAATTCTATTATCAATTAATTGATTGGGTACATTTCAATATCAATTAATTGATTGTCTGTAATTCCAATTACCAATTAATTGATTGCCCAGGAGTCCAATGCCAATTAATTGATTAGTCAAACTTTCAATTAAAATTAATTGATTGGTAAAAATATCAATTACAATTAATTGATTGGACTGAGCAATTTAATTGCAATCAATTTTTTGATGACCCCTGCATTGATTTAGGCCCGCTATATGCATGCACAGTTGCACATATCAAAAACACTACACATCAACAAATTGAAAAAATTGAATGATAGCTTGCTTGTGAAGAATTCCATAATTATAATCCAAACATTGAACACATACAAACGTAGATCACGACAACGCTTCTTTACTCTACAAAATTCATCAAAGTCATGTGAATTTTGTTTGGATGAAAGTTCGAAAAACAGATTTTTTCAATTACTTCCGAATAACATTTCATAGCAATTTCTTGTTTGTTTTCAAGTACTCCAAACGATCTGAAATTTCACACCAAAAGTTGTCAAAGTGTATCTGAATCAACTGAAAGTTGCCCTATTTCAACAACACCATTCAAATTCCTTGGTTGAACAGTGGATATGATAAAGCATCCTCAGCGGTTCTGCATTTGTCTCTGTATAACTGCGTATGATTCCATGATTACACGAATGATGGCAAAAACAGCTGCTTCCCAATTGCCCCGCATTCTCTATCCCGACAATGTTATTCAGCCCACCAGGTTGAATAGTAGCCTCATGCTTGTAGTATTGAAGCTGATAGTACAAGCGTCGACACGGTGTCTTAATTAAGGAGTCTTGCGATAACGCACCTAATATAAGTGCTATTGTTGAGGAGATCTTATCTTAGAGGAGACGTCCAAGAAACAAGAAAGTAATCAAAATTAACGCTGATTGATATCGTTGCTTTTTACAATAGCTACTTTGGAATCAAACCGAATCACTAAGCCGTAAAACAGTTTACTAATCATCATTAAAAATCGATGGAATCAATTCACAACTTAACACAGAAAATAAATAGATATTCAGAGGAATGCTGTGAATACTATACCCGCCACGCCACTGGACTATTATATTATAAAAATGTCTATGCAATGAATCCCTCTTAGCGAACATTTTAATTTGAGCCTATACAGCCCTACGTATATTCTCACTTAACACAGTATTGGCGACTTTTTTTTGAGCACTCTGTACATTTTATTTCTGTGCATATTGGATCGTATAATATTTTTTTGGCCATCCTCGCAGTTGACTTCTTCCTTGATTATATTTTAGAAACGAAGGCGATAATGTTGTTGTCATCGACCACGTTTATCCTTCATTCATACATTCTAACGTTTTGATCACTCATTTGTTACTTTGATATTACAATCGGCAAACATCAGAAAACAGGTAAATTCATTAGCGGGAACCTGGTGTACGACGTGGCTTATCGGTGTCTGAGCCGCCGATCAGGCGATATGTGATTAGGACCGAAGGAGATAAGGAGATAAGAACGCCTCTGTCGTCAGCCCCTCAATACTGCCGCATAGGACAGAATTTTAAGAAATATCATCGCCGCAACACAGAGAAAGTTTTCGTGGCTCGCTCTGCGAGCCATGCCGCAGTGAAGGGGTTAATAGCATCTTAATGATGACCTGACTAGATGAAGAAACATAGGACATAGTAATGGATTGATAACACAAAAGTCTTGAGTAATAAGTACATGCACATACTATAAGTATGCTTTACAATAATTGGAGGAATGTAATGTACTTAGCACGGAGTCAAGAATTGTCAAAGATATGAGATGTGAATAAGAAATCTGATAACGATATAACACAAGATCTCGCCATGTCTTGATGACATACAAGTAAAGTACCACAAAAAACTTCGGGTACAAAACTGTAGACTAGCCCGGGCTTGGTAATGGAAAATCATGTTAGCTCGGGTTTCTGATTCCGGGCTTATGTTAAACATTTTCTGGAACCCGTGCTTGCCATCATGAGACATCTGAACAACATGCAGCACAGTTGGTCCTGCTAACTCTAATGTATCAACCGTTTCAAGTGAGAATCCAACATCATAAGTTTGGTACAAAGTCACATTCAAGTCGTGCAGAACGAGAAGAAGATAAAAGTAAAAAACAATACAGAAATCTTTGGCTAGCCGAAAATTTTCAAACTTTTTCGTCAAGCATTCTCACCTAAATTTATTTCTTATTTCAAAGCCTTGATTACTTGCGTTTCGTTCAGTTTCTCAGGATTGACGAAAGAATCACTGACTTCCTTGTAGAAGAATCAAGAGTCAATCGGATTTTTAGAAAGCATCCACTGTACTTTGAATTTGATCACCCTTAAAAATTGCAGTTTCTTTAAGGTCCCACAACAATCTGCATAGCCCCGTTCACAATTTTAAAAGAGTCCTACATGATCTAGAAAGGACTCACATGCTCTTATCTTTAAGGGTGCCGGTCTCAATCCTATAGGCCCTTTACAATCTCAAGAGGTCTATTCATTTCTAAAAAGAGCTCTTCAAAAACTAAAACAGTTGCCGTTCACAATCTGAAAGGGATGAATCACAAAATCTAATGGGTTCCTTTCAAAATCTAAATATGCCTTCTTCACGATCTTAAAGGGCCCCTTCGCTGTCTCAAAAGGGCACCCTCACAATCTTGAAAGGCCCTTTCACAATCCTAAAGGGCGCCTTCAAAATCTAGAATATTTCAAAATCCAAATTATTCGCTTCTTTGCAAAACATTTTCCACTACTTAGTTTATTCTCAGACCTGCTAATTACGAGCTTGTCTGGTGCTGCCACAGTCGGATGTCGAACGCCTGCTTTCAACATTGACTGAAAATCTGACAATTAGCGGTCCAACCTGGACCAACATGGCATCAAAGCGCTGACTACCATCAAATATTCATTCAACGCTTCAAATTTGAAATGTTACCTGGCTCTCACAATCCCTGAATTTTTCGATAAAGTGGCAAACCAGAGATCTACCTATCACAACCGATTTAAGCATTGAAATCCAAGAAAGGGCAGAAGCAGGAACAAAGGGGAAACGGTATGATGTGATACTACAGGCCGAAAAAAGACAAAAAAGCATACTATCCAAGCTCATCTCAATGAAGTTGATAAGCAATCGAAGGAGGTTGAAAAAAGATTCATTGAAGCTGATGAAGGAAACGCAAAAGTGACAAGATCCTGTTAAATGGTGCAGAAAACTTTAATCTAGAATACTTGACAAAATAAATGAGAGCCGAAAACGTGTTGCTGAAAAGGTATTGAATGACTTGCCGAACAAATCTCAAAAGAGCTGTGGTTCCCAGAAGATTATAAAAGATGACTTCAGTTTGCTGAACATTTTCATTGGTACTGAACAGTTAATTCGTTTCGTTTTAACCAAGATTGACAGACATGTCACTTGAAGATCAATAAATATTTACAATTTTTGCATGCAATTTAAGCATGATGAACTTCCAAGCTCCATAAATATGACGAGATATTGATGATTTCTTACAATACTACTGCCATTACATTCGTAAGTAGTCGCAATTCAACTCTCAGTTTTTGACATTTGAAATTCAAAATAAACCTCTTTCCAGATCTAAAAAGATAGATACTTCGATGGAGTTAGATTGCCAATATCAAGCCATTTAATCAGAAATGATCCGTTTACTCGCCACGATTGCGAGACATCGCGTAGACTGTGACGAAAAGTGCTATTTTTAGAAGCTCACTGCTTATGAACTAATTCAAAATACCCCATCCACATCGGAAGATGTTTCTATATGATTTTCAAAGATTCTTCATATATGCGTCCACACATCGGAAGTTGCCGCTTAGTTGAGTGTGTCTTATAGGGTTGCACCGGATAGTGGTTTTGTTATCCGGTAACCGGATAGTTGTCTATCCGGTACCGGATACCGGATAGTTCATATATTAACTAACTGTTATTTAATGACACTGTATGTTGTACATTTACTCTCATGTTGATCGCTTTTACCGTAAATATCCATTCTTTGAATTAAAGAGAAATTGAATAGAAATTATTTCAGGAGAGGATTCCATTATTTTTATTGATATAGAAAACGTTTATGTCAAGCGGAAGATCTTTCGCGAGATTATCAAGCAGTATGTATATATTAAGAGAAATGAATGCACTTGTCTAAGGCCCTCTGCAATCTTTGATTATATATATACTGTAATGATAATGAAATAAAAGTAATAGTAGGCCGTAAGTAAATAAAATTTTCGGTAAATGTTACAAATGAGATAAAATGTGTCTTTAACGCACCCCTTACGTTAAAGTTAAAAAGCATCAGATAAGCATGTAGCTTGCATTTATGTAGGATTAATTCACTATTATTATTCATTCATTGAATGTACTACCCTCGTTCATTATTCTAAAGATTATATATAGATTTATGAGACTCAATGTTGTTATTTCATACTGTAAAGAATTTGATGACATAATGTAGATACGTCATCTAAGAAAGATAAGTTATCTTTGAGATAATTTGGTACATCTTTTCATTCCACCCACATTTTGTTGTCGACTCACGCGAGTGTTGCAACGCCAACGATCTTCTCTGACGTCTAAGTACAGATAATGATTAATATCTATGAGATATTAAAGATAATGAGATAATGTAAGCCTATGCCTTTTTTTAGTCATTTCTGTCTAAGTACCCGAATTCACGAATCGTAATTTTTGCATCTCCAAAGTTATCGGTTCTACCGCTACATATTCATATGTTAATATATAAGGTTACCCGTCGGCACTGATTCTGCGGTGACATCAAAACACTCATACATTCCAATACTGCACAAATCTAAAACTACATCAAGCATGATTCTCGTTTAATATAGTGTTGCAGGGTGAGTCACTCAGACGACTCGAATACGATCCTGCTATTTTTACACCACAATTTGAAGTGGCTGACGTCAAATCTGATATTTTAGACTATTGATCAGCAGAATGAATAATAGATTTGATTTGTTCAAGATATTCAATATAATGAAGTTTTGATTAAAAAAATTCTGAAATTATAAATATTCCATGTTTGAGTAAAGTTAAGAAATAAGTCATTCGCGTAGGATAGGCTCACTACCCATGCATAGTAGTTAATTATGACTCTAATACACGTATCTGTAATACTTATTTAGGTTATACAAATTTCTAGTACAATCGATTTTCTTGATATGTCTTATAATATATAGGCCTACGTTGATAATAGGATCATGTATCTTTGAGAATTATCTCTAATATCTTTGAAAATGAAAATACTGATAATAATTAGGCTGTAATATAATGAAGTTTATGTCATATCAATTAACCGCCTACGAATATGGAAAGTTTTGATCGATACACTATCCGGCCGGTGCAACCCTAGTGTCTTCTAAAACTTTTGAAAAATAGTCAAACTATCGATATTTTCAAAATGAATTCAATTTTTTCCTGTTTTTGAAAATGTTAAATTCTTTTCTCTGCAATAGTTGAAAGGCCGATATACAATAGACATCACAAATGACATAATGTCTAAATAATCACCAAAAATTAGGTTCATATTTACAACGAGACCGGAGATCTACATGGTGAAAGAAACAATATTTTTCGTAGAAATTTGTAAACATTTCGATTTATTCGAATTTCTAATGTGCCAAAATAGTAGAAGCCGTTCTACTCAAAAATCAACGCCGGGTCTATCTATCTCTGATCGAAACCATGGTTAAACATCCTCTCGACTGCAGCGGATGATGAAAACGCTGACAAACTAAAAATTCAAGTTAAACAACTCACCTTTATCTTGTGAAATACTCTCCATCTTCAACTTCAAAGAGCGATGGATGCAGCAGTCTATGTTTAAAAACTGCAACATTTCCTCATTTTTTTGCACGCGCCTCCTGCAACCATCGCATGTATACGCGAATCGTGCCAGCTCTTGTCTGGGAATCCCAGATTGCTAAACTCTCTCTACGCGAACTACCAGACTAACTCTAACTAACTACTACTTAATCCCTAACGTAAGCTACTTCTAAACTTCTAAACTTCCCTACGAACTCTACCTCTATCTAACTCACAATACTCTCTACATCTACTTTTCTATAACAATCGAACATACTCTACTAAGCTCACTAAAACTAAATTCTACTACCAACCTCAATCTTTCGATCTTTCTACAATCTATCCTTCTACAAAACTCCACTAAACTAGCTATCTACTCAAAAAAACCCCTTAAAGCTACGCCATCAAGCACGACTACTACTAGCACTACTATAGACTGACTTAGAACGAAACTATACTCAAACTACACTATTCACCTTATACATTCTCTCTCTTAGCCATCTTATAAAACAACTTTCAGAAACCTGACTTCTACTACTCTACAACTTTACTAAAACCTCTATCATCTTCTAACTAATTCTAAATCTAAAAATATTCTAAAACTAACTAAACTCCACAATCTTACCCTTCTATACGGCTAACATTCTATACTAAACTACTATCTGCTACTAACCTTACTAGCTAGCTGCGTAAACAAATGCTTTCTAGAATCTATTATTAACGCTAGTCTACTCTCTACGTACTAAACCTACTAAACTATCTAGACTTCTATACCACTATCAAGAACTCTAGAAACAAAACGTTCTACTAGCTATCTGTTCTAACTGCAATTGAAATCTAATAAAAAACTTCTACTCGGTCTAGAAAACTAAACTAAACGTAACTTAACTTCTATCTAACTTATCCTAATAATTAACAACGGGCCTCCTTGACTCTAAATTCTATAACTACATGAAGGACATCTACCTAATCTCGAACTACACAAAAAAAGTCTAAACTTCGCATTCTACAGTGCTCACTACAAACCAGACTACTTTCGATCTAGCCGTTGCTACTTAACGAACTAAATACCTACTACTTCCTACTACTACTCACTAGAAACTTCTTCGACTACTTACTTCTTACTTATCTCCTAAAAACTACTATAATCTAACTTCAAACACTCCACTTCTACTTAAATATCTAAAAACCGAAACTTTAAACGATAAACGACTACTAAATCTAACTAATTCTCTAAGCGCATATACTTCTGTTCTACACTACTACCTAAAGACTAACCCACCTTTACTAAATTACTATCTACAACAACCTCTCTACCATCTATACTTTCTAACTTTCTACTAAAACTAGTCACTCACACTCTACCGTTCTAAAAAGACTTCTTAAACCCTCCTTCTACTAAAGGACTACGACTCTACTAAAACTTTCGTACTCTACGTCTAAAAATCTTCTAACGTCTAACTACTACTAAACTCTATACTGAAGCTCACTCATCTATGCACTATCTAACTACTAGTCTCTCTTTCTCACTTTCTAACTATACTAAAACTAATCCTACGCATGATAAACAAAAAAAACATAACCGTAACTAATCTACTACTCAAAACTACTACTCACTGCCTTACCTCTCTATTTCTCTACACAAACCCCTTCTCCTACTCTATTCTACTATATTCTACTACTGTTCTCAATAAATCTATAAACTTTACTCATCCTACTCCTACTACACTTCTATCTAAACTAGTGCTAAATCCTCTATCTACAAACAACCCTATTCTCTGTTTCAACTACTTTCACTATCTACTATAATTCTAACCTCTACACTGACTGGTTCTATACTACCCTATCAAACTTCCTAAACTACTTAACCTAAAAACTCACTGAACCTCTCACTACTCCTATCAAAGCTTGATCACTCTACTTAAAGCAATCCTAGAACTCTACTATCTAACTCTTCTCTTCTTCTAACCTAACTACTACGTAACTTAATTCCTAACTAAAACACTTTGTAGTGATAAACTACAAACTTAATACTTTTCTATCTACTACCAATTCTATTGTTTTCCTCTAATTCTATCCTAATCTAATAACTGCTCCTCTGCCTACTTCACTATCCTTCTACCTCACAATAAAACCTTCAAAGAACAATATCGACTAGACAACTACTCACTTAGCTACTGTTCACAAAACTTCATCCTTACTTCTAAAACTAACTATCTAACTCTAACTATCTAAAAACTAACTAACTCACTACTACTAACTCATAATCTATCTAATTAAAATTCTACATCTACTACCTTCTAATAAAAAATCTACTCTACTAGTCTACGACCTCTTAAGAATAACGTCTAACTTTACTACCACTTCTACTAAGTTCTACTAAACTCCATCTGCAAACTGCCGACCGCCTCAACCTCAACTACTCGATCTCTGCCCTCTTCTTCACTCTTCGACTACTAGGCTAAACTAATCTCACCCTAACGCTACTAACCTTAAGTCTAAATTCTTCTATTTTCTACTTCTCTAACAGATACGTTTCGACTGTAAAATCACTACTGCCCTTCTACTCTACTTACGCTCACTCGTTTCTATCACAAATACACCTTTCGTAACTGGTACCAAATACTAACTACTTAACTCACTCTCTAAATACTTATCTTTCTAAGCTACGCTCATCTAACTACAAAATCTACATTCTACTTATCTAACAGGAACATCTTCTTACCTAACTAGCTAACTGAGCAACATCGTAAACTGCCAGTTGACCTGTTAGATCCTTCGAAGTCAATTTTCTCTCCAATGATGGACCACTGGTATGTTTGATTGCCAACCGTCACGCTTATTTCAGGTCTGCTGACTTGTAGCCGACTTTGCACGGTCAGCAGCTGGTCTGCGGGCAAGAATTTTTCATTTGACTTGAAGAAGAAGTCCTTCTCCTCGAATCTTTTCATCTCCTTCTTTACAGTGGTGAGTGTTGATGTATCGGGTATATTAGCTGTTTTTTGGGAACCATCGGAGACTTCCACAGAAATGGTTTTAACAGCTGTAATTATCCCATTTTCGGGGATCCCCAACTGTCTAATAGTTTTGTTCTTCTGTAGGACCTTGTCATTGTACAGAAAGCTCATACCTGGAGTGTTCGGTACGATTCTCTTCAGACGGTAGTACGGTCTGACCGCAATGTGCTTCAAGCGCCCATTCAGACTCAAGTAGACATTCCTTGTTGACATCGGGGTTGGAGAGTCCGATAAAACGACACTAAGAACGAGCATGTTAGAACCTTCTTCGGTTTCTCCGATGTCACCGACGTTAAAGTCAATATCGTACTGTATTTCTCCGTCATTTGAAGCGAACATGTAATTACCGAAGGCGCCGACGCTTTTCCGCCACTCGTCCATTACTATGTACAGAGGCGTGTTCAACGAGAAACGAAAACTTCTATCCAGAACTTCGTTTTCGCACGAGATCATTACTTTCATTGTTTCTGAAAGTAAAGAAGTGTTCTATGTAAATACGTCTGATGGGGTCACTTCAAGGCTGTTGAATTGAAGTTTATAAAAATTACATCATGAATTTTCATTTTCAAGTACAATTCGCTGACTGAGAGCAGTTCTTAAATCAGATATTGAATTTAATCGGAGACAAATGGATCTTGAGGTCTGATCTTATTATAATAA
>CAJQUW010011072.1:0-17419 GCA_907163375.1 Prostheceraeus crozeri
AGTCAATAGCTTCAATAGTCAAAATTGTTTATTTGAATGAGAAGTACATTCAAAACCTCAATGCAATGGCCACTTGGGCGGGGGGGACACTTACATGAAAGCGCAAACTGTAAAATGGATCACAATTACATGCAAAAAATCGGAGAGATCCGCAACGATCATCAGGCCGTCTTTTAGAATACAGTGAACAGGGTCTCAGCCTGTACAATATCAATCGCTTGAGTGAATTCCACATTGCATCAATCCACTCTAAAGAAAAACATATTCCGTAAAACTTGTGTTGTTTTTACATCAAGAGAGGCTTGATCTAGACAACTGCTCTCGGCAATACGTGATAATACAAGATCGTGTTAGTATAAGATGCAGAAGAAAAACCGGGAATAAGATCATTAAAAGAAACGTTGATAGGTCTATAGCTTAGACTTTGTACAAAACAACAGATCGTAGAAAAATGCGTTCTTATGTTCCAGAGGAACTTTAAAATTCAGAATACTTATGCGCGATGAGAATAATACGTGATATGTAATAACGGCTCTTTTACAAAACATTTGCGCGTGAAAAAACTTTTGAACTCGTTCTAAACGTAGACTGTTCTTTTCTTTACAATAGCGGGGGATAAAAACAGTGCTGCCGTATTCAAGTTATCGGACTCAACATCAGGTCATCTCTCTAAAGCGCACTAGCTTCAAACAGATGGGTCTTGAAAACTGATAAAGCTTTTCAATATGCCAGTTAAGCCACGGGAATAGGCTGTTGCACATATTTTTGCTGCAGTTGCTCTCCGGAAAGTGAAGGTTCCTTAGAGAGTGGAAAAAGCCAAACGTTCTTTCACCAAAACTGCTTCTTTCAATTGGACACCTTTAAGACTGTACGAGATTGAGGGCGCAGATTGTCGACCAATTGAAAGAAACTGACATTTAGTTGACGAGATTTTCAGTTGCCAGGTGTCAGTCCAAGTCTCAAAATTCTGGAGAGTTAGTGGTAGATCCGTTGATGCTTCGCCATTCCTTTCATGTAGGAACTTCAGGTCATCAGCATAAATTCTAGCTCTTGTGGATCCCACTAAGCAATCGAACACGTCATTTATTAATAATAGAGGAGAAATAACACAGGGCCTAATACGGACCCCTGCGGGACTCCACTAGTTACCGGTCTTTCTAGAGAAGCAGCGTCCTTGATCATGACTCTCTGTGTTCGGTTAGTCAAAAAGGATGCAATCCATTTCAGCAAGTTTCCACCAAAACCGTATGAAGATAACTTGCGCAGTAGTTTGGGTATGGAAACTGTGTCAAAACCTTTTTCAAAGTCTACATGAATGCAGTCCAGTTGTAGGTTGTCGTTCAGAGCACAGCACATATCGTAGATAGTGTTCATAGTATGGGTTATGGTGGATCGCTTTGGAAGAAAACCGTGTTGCTCGGTGGATGCCAGGTTGTACTCAATCAAATGTGATATAATCTTCTCAGAAATAATCCTTTCCATCACTTACCACAACAAGACGTTAATGAGATTGGGCGATAATTCCTAGGTGACGATGCAAGCCCCTTCTTTTTGTAAATAGGTGAAAACAATGCTTTTTTCCATAGGACTGGAAGAGTACCCTGTGCGAAAGACATCTCGAAGATGGAGCTCAATGGGATGGCCAGTGCTTCAGCAAGATTTCGTAGCACTATTGAGGGGATATTGTCAGGAGTATTGGAGACTTTTGAAGGCAATCGTAATAATGACTGTTTCACAATACCCGGCGTAAAGTAAACATTTCCTAAACAAACACCAGTTTCAACACGATGAGGAAAATAAGGTAAATTGCCATCATCATGGGTGTAGACCGAAGGAAAATAATGATTTAGAATGTTGACCTTTTCATCAGCTTCAGTAGCCAAATAACCACACTCATTGCGCAGCGGTGGTATAGAGCTCGAAGTCTTCAATTTGCGCTGAACATATTTATAGAACTTTCAAATATCGCCGCTTTGGATCACATTTTTTTCTTTAATAGTAGCCAAATTTCGAACAGCTTCATCGTATTCTTTCGAAACTTTCTTGTACATTTCCTTGTTCTTTCCATAGTATTTACGCTTTTTGGCAAGAAGCTTCCGTATGATCTGTGGAGCTTTTGGTCGATTTTCATTAGTAAAATAAGATGGAATAAATTCATCAATGGCTTGATGCAAAATTCTCAAAAAACAGTTCAGACATCATCGAGATTGACACATTTTGAGAAAAGAAGAGTCCAATTAACATCCATGAGAAAGTTTCCCATATTCCTATAATCCCCATTTCGAATAATCAAAAATTTTGCGGGATGCTTTCTTGTTTCTCAAATCGTCCGGAGCCATTACAGAATAGTCCACCATCAAATGGTCACAATTATTGTGAAAAGGCGGCAAAATTTCAATTTGTAGAATGATATTCGGAGTATTTGTTAGCACAAGATCTAGAATAGAATCTAAACGTGTAGGTTTTTGTACAAGTTGAGTCAAATTGTTCTGAAAGATCGAATCTAAAAAGACCTCGTGTGCAGCATCTCCACGGTTAACAGGTACAGTCCAATCTATGTTGGGTAAGTTTAGGTCACCACAAATCATAACAGGAGCGTCCGGAAGCGTACATATATCGAAAAGACTCTTTAACTTACAGGTAGTCTCAAAAGACACTGGTGGAGCTGCATAGACAGCAATAAAACGATAAAGGACTTTCGCGGGGAAATGTATATCAACACATAGAAAATTCAGATGGTTTGAAGATTCAGATAGATGCACAGAAGCCTCCAAACGATTTTGTACAAACATACACACACCACCATAGCCGTCAGGGCGATCGCATCTCAATACGTTGTAGGGTGCATTAGAAGTCAGCATGCCATCTGGAAGAACTTCACTTAACCACGTTTCCGTGAAAACTATCACGTCCTTCCTCTCTGTCAACAGAAGTTGATGAAGATTATACAGCTTATTTTTTAGTGATCTGGCATTTATTAACAAACATCGCAAGACAGAACAAGATTTTTCTTTGCAGTCCATCTGCTCATAATCACTGCACGTAGTCTCGAGAAAAAGTCTCTTCAGGGGACACTCTTCATCAATCAACACTTTATCAAGATAAAGTTTCCCATGTTGAATGCGAACATCTTGGTCTGGATACTCCTTCCTCAGCCTCATCATTTCCTCCCGCAGACGTGATGCTTCCTATCTGTCAAGATATGTTCTCTATGCATTAATATAAACTCGCTTGAATCTTCCATATCGTAACTTTCGCGATTCTTTGAGCAAAGCATTTCTGTCTTCGATCCTGAAAAGTTTGACGTGAATCAATCTTGACTTTTCTGGGATTTTCTTGCCGAAGCGTTCTATCTTCACTAAGGGAACTTTCATCGATAAGCTGGACAGGACATTTTGCACTGCATTTGAAAGCTCTTTTTCACCCTCATTCTCATCTTCATTCAGACCTTGTATGATCACATTGCATGCTAATTCATGAAGCTTTTCCTTCAACTTTTGCTCCTCCATCAGTGTGATGTGATTCTTGATCGCTTCTAATTCCTCGTCTTTCCCTCTAGCTCCTGCTCTCTGAAGCTCTTCCTTCATTCCTTCGATCGTTGCGTCCTGTTCGTCGACTCGTTCTTTCAACGAGAGCATTGAGCTTTCGATCTCCACAACTTTTGTGGTTAAAGCAGTTAGCGAGGTATTGAGCTTCTCCAACTCATGTTTAATGAAGGATTTCATCTCTGAATTAGTATTCAGAATAAGTTGATGCAAATCATCTAGATTGTGAGTAGCAGTGCCACTAGCCTTCGAACGAGTTTTGACCTTTGGAGATGGCTTTAAGTCTGAACTATTCGTCGGAGCCATTGAAGCAAAACGAGGAAAATTATTGATCAGGTAGAGAACAGAACCTTCGACCGCAGACCCGCAAGTCAAGCACGATAACGCACTTATAATTCATTTAGTTCAGACCAAAGACAGCGGAAGATGAATCCCCCGTTGGGAGGGGGCAATTTCTTTATCCCCTTTAGATCTCCTAAATTGAACACTCGATCTTATGATATATTGGTGTACAATGCATTTCGGACACGAGAAAATCAATGGGGCCATCCGCTTTTTCATAGTCACAGACTCACAGTTCTTTATGTCATAATTTATGTGATAGACTTTTTAGGAAAATTATTGTTTCTATGATTATGTGCTATAAATTAGTATTAAAGTGAAATTACGAGTAAAGTGAAAAATACAGCTAATAGAATAAATTAAACAGTGCCAGAATGTACGCTCGTAAGAGCAACATCAGACGATGCTACCGTATTTTTTAAGAAGTTCTACGGCTAAATACCGTAGGCAAATTTACTTGAATATTACTTGATTTACTGCTAATACATTCATCAGTACTTAGTAGGGAACACACAATTGTGACGATTGTGCGTCGGTACTCCTAGATCATTGCAGGTCATTGCTGTGAGTTCAGATAAATAACCGAAACAAGTGCATAAGACCACAAAAACAAGTGTCTTTAAAATTTTGCGAATGTGCTTTTGAATCAAAGGTATTAATTTAACTTTCCAGCAGGCCAAATTCAAAAATATTTTAACTCCTTATCAAAAATGCGTAGAAAATAACCTACTGAAGAATAGTGTTGTGAAGGGTTTATTCTCAACATCATTACGGTAATTAGGCCTATTACCGGCAATTTGCCCAAATCAAAAGTTGCCAGCAATTTTGTTTACTTTACTGCTGAGAAGCGCTGTCTTAAATATGAGGCATTTCAGGAACTAGAGCAGATTTCTGAAGGGGGCGTGGGACATTCTAACATAAACATGGATTTTTGAGGGCAACAATGTAGGAATACCATATGAGATTTCCATTGTCTACTTATATACATCTATATCTGTCCATAGACTTCGTGTAACAGAACATTCTTCTGCACTTTAGAAGTTTATGATCTGAGCAGTAACTTCTATGTCATAAGTATTGAAAAATGACGGCAGGGTAATGCAATTGCGCGTAAGCGCCTGAAAATGTCTTACATTGTGGCCCGGAAAAATCTATGTTAATACTATTGTGCGCAATTGAAATGAACTGGGCAGCAGTGTAGGAAAAAAGCGGGCAGCAATGTAACATTGTATACCATGTATATAAGACTGATATCTTTGATAATGCCCAGAAATTCATTAACGGCCCGGAAAATTCATGGCCTGGAAATGAAACCATAGAAATATTTCGCAACATGGCATACAATGATTATGACATCTACATTTTTCGGGCTGTCAATGGCAAATTGTCGGGCCGCTAACGCGGCCCTCTAATTTGCCATTGACGCCCTCAAAACATAGCTGTCATCATATAATTATATCATAGAATTTTTTGAAAGCAATGTGTGATTTGGAGGGCACGTTAGTGCCCCACAAATCATGCATTGCTTTCAAAAAATTCTATGATATAATATTATTGTACGAAATTTCTATGACTACGAAATACATTCGTGAAATCATTTCATTCATACCATTAGCTAAAGTAAAGGCACATTTTTGTATTCAATGCGTAGATGGATTAGATATCCAGCGACATGTCCATAGTTTTCATTTGAATGTCCATATTCAGGTGTAATGAATTTGCTAATTATATTAGATATCATTGAAGTATTGGTATCATTTATGAAACTTTTTATGGTTGCCTAGGAACAAAATGGTAATTTCAAATTTCATGATATAGAATTGTTCAAATTTCTACTTCCTTACTTCCTGCTGCCAGTTGCAAGCATAGATTCCAAGAGTAAAGATGTCTCTACTTTGCCTCAGTAACATTCCCGGACAACAGTTATCAGGGGTTGATAATGAAGAACTAGAATGGATAACATCAGAATCAGTGGACCGATATTTATATGAGCTGTCAGATTCCTTCGCAAAACAACTTGAAGAACAAGAAGTTGATATTGACCAGCAAGTTGAAGAAGATCTCCGCAAAATAGAAATGTCATCTATACCAAAATCAACCATGACTCAAATGAATCGCACATCGCAAAATTCCTGAACTTTTTGACATCGAAAGAATTGTCGACAAATTTAGAGTCGATACCGAAAAGATATCTAAATAATTATTTGCGATACTTTTATTCTGAATTAAAGACAGTTGACAACAAACTGTATGCGCCACCCTCTTTAGTGTGTTTTCGGACGGCGTTACACCGATACTTTGAAACAATTCGTGACGATGTGAACATCATCACAGATTCAGCATTTGATTCCTCAAACAGAATGCTGAAAGCAATGGTAAAGAAATACAAGGAATCGAATCAGCCAAAAGAGGAAGAAGCATATCCAGTAATTGAAGCAGCTAATATGTTACGTCTGTATCACTATTTTCACCGGTCATCTCCTACAAGGCTGCAGGAAGAAGTTATGTTCAACTTTCTTTATTACTTCCTGCTTCGTGGCAGAGAAACATTTCCTCACTTGAATAAAGACAGCTTTACCATTGAAACTGACAGTAATTGAAAAAAGTATGTTCGCATTCAATGCGAGTTGTTGACTAAAAACGCTAAAGCTTCTTTTGTTCAAAAGGAGTACGAAAGCATTCAAAATGCAAGAATGTACCAGACAGGAAGCAAAGAAAACTGTCCTGTTCACGCACTCGAGCTTTATGTCGCCAAGTTGACGGACTCACGTCTCTTCCCAAAGCCACTGAAGAGGAAAGTGCCTGCTTCCAGCAATATGGGCTGGTACTGCGACTCGATGGTTATTGGAAAGCACACCATCGGAAATTTACTGCAAAATTTGTCATTGGCTGCGGGGTTTTCCAAACGATACACAAATCACTGTGTGCGTGTTACTGCAATAAGTCTTTTGAAAGAAAATGGCAAAACAAATGAAGAAATAGCCCAATACAGTGACATAAAAATCCTCAAAGCGTCCAACGATACTGCAGAAAACGCAGAGAAGGTGAAAAATGTGACGTTTCCAACATTTTGTCATCAGGCATGACAGAAAAGTCAAGAGCATTGCCTATCGGAAAGTATGGTAAGGTGGTTGTGAAAGAAAAGCTGAACAACGTGGAGGCTGGGGCAATTACGGATCTTCAGCAAATGGAAAGGTGCCAGAGAGAGCCAACAATCCAAATAAGCTTCAGTGGCAGTTTCAATACGTTTACTTTCCAAACTTTGACAGGGTCTGCTAGACCCTTGTAACTTTTTGACTTCATTTTCATTGTTGCCCTCCAAATGAAGCATTGTTGCCCTCTAAATTGTGTTTGTTTATAGATATTCTGCAATAACAATATATCTTTGATATTGCACTACATTGCTTTGCATATAAATTTCGTACAATGATATGAATACACATGTAGATAGACCCTGATTGAGATTTCTTATCTATCTTTCACATGCATGGATAGAGAAATCATCATTACGGGAGACATTGTCTACTTATATTTCTAACTCTATGGTGTGATAATATCGAATAATGGCAGTTTGTACATTGCTGCCTGCTGTCGGCAGGCAGCAATGGCATTACTCTGCCGTCATTTTTCAATACTTATAACATAGAAGTTGCTGCTAAGATCATAGAATTCTAAATTGTAGAAGAATGTTCTGTTACAGAAGGTCTATGGATAGGTGTAGATGTATATAAGTAGACAATGGAAATACCACATGAGATTTCTCGGCAAGTAATGTACAAATCGTCGGCCGCTAACGCGGCTTCTGATTTGTACATTACTTTCCTTGAAATCTCATATGGTATTCATACATTGTTGCCTTCTGCTTTCCACATTGTACCATAGCTCAATTACGCACAATAATATTCTAATTGCGTATTTCTCACTGGTTATTCATATTCCAGCATAGATTTTTAGGCGGCGCATTGACCTTGAAACACCTTTCATTTTAGTCAACTTTAGACACAGAAGTAGATAATAGTACACTAGAGTGGAAGTTTGATATCTTGCCTATGTACCATGATGGCACATGGTTTGTAGATCATATCAATAATTAATATATCATAACTTTATTATGTAAACCATAAATGATGGTAACAAGCACTTAGATATATACAGCTAAAGGCAAGTAAAAGTCATATAAAAATGTGTGTGCAAAAATGCGATAAAAATACAAATAAATTTACTTGAGCCAGTTAGAAATGCTCATATTCACGCATTTGTGGGATGATGTTGAAAGGAATATCTGAGAGAGGAATATCAATGTTCTTATTCCGACGAAATCCTCTCAGAGATATTCCTACACTGCGGATCATGGTGAAACATATTTTTCTGCGAATATGGCCCATTATGTCTGAATATTTTTCACCATTTTTTTGTGAAAGCAAATTCGCGAGTCTTTTGTGAAATAGTCGGGCACACGGACCAGCACTACCAGTGGTAGAAAAAATTAGAGAAAATATCCCTTTTCGATATTTATTATTCGCTCTTCATAAATACACTTCTTTTCTTTTTCGTTTCGTTCGTATATTTGTTTCGCTGTTTCATTTGCTTTAGATGTTGAAAATGGATTTGTGACCCGAACATCAAAAAAACTCTTCTCCATGCTCCCCCATACACCTCGTGCTGCTATGTCTAACCTTGCTTGATCTTCTCTATTTCCTGTTTGTACAAAAATATCTGATTCAATAGGGATAAGCATTGGCTCAATAACAACATCTTTTGCTACTTCTCTCAAAAAAATTGCCTCCTGATCTCTTATCATGTTGTGTCGTAAATTTATGAAACCTCCAATTTTACAATTTAATAAGTGGTTCGAATCATTTTTCACTCCACAACCACAATGTGAGGGGATATCCGGTATTTGCCAGTTGTATGTTAGACGGAGGGCGTCACGAAATTCAATCTTATTCAGTGAATGACCCATCGACTTCAATGGTAAAGCAGTAAGCCAAGAGTTTGCACCTTTTTCGGTAATTTTTCGGTAATATGATCGGTTGGTAGATCATATTCGATCTATAGTGCATGCTATTGTGCAGCTTTCTATGTATACAGGTTAATAATTTCCACAATCAAGTCGTTATATAGCACCATAATTACCTAGATATTATAGTACATAGATTTACCTACTTTGCAACGATCATTATATGGTATTGTTAATTTCTATGGCAACGATATAGGTGACGGCATAGAAGTAGATAATAGTACACTAGAATGGAAGTTTGATATTTTGCCTATGTACAATGATGGCACATGGAAAAATCTATGGTCTGCAGATCAGATTCGATCTTAAACATTGTATCATAGTCAAAGTAAATTTGCCAAGTTGGCTGTGGAAGTTGTTGACAGCAAATTACAGGATTTTCATGAAGAGAATTTTAAGTGAGATGTCAAGAATTCACAGATAAAACTTCTAATTATTGGATAATTTCTCCGTCAACCGGTTAAGAAACCTTGCACTTTTCTGGAATAAACACACTGAAAATCACTGAAAAAAAAAAAAAAAAAACAACTGAAAAGAGAACACACCTGAAAAAAAACACTGAAAAAAACACACGAAAAAAAAAAAATCAAACAAACCAAAACACAAAAAAAAAAAATCTCTGAAAAAGAAAAAAAAAACCCAAAAAACATGAAGAAAAAAATAAATATAAACACAGAAAACAGCAAAACATCTGACATGAAAAAAAAACCAGAAAAAAAACCAAAACCGAAAAAGAAACAGTAAAAAAACCCGAACAAAGAACACATCAAACAACCAGCAAACAATGCATCAAAACACCCTGAACAAAACACACTCTACACCCACAACAAAAAAAAAAGACCCCCACCCAACACAAAAACAACCTGAAACCCGTCCCCCCCTCGACCACCCCCCACATCCCCCACACCCCACTCCCCCCCGTCCCACCCCACCCCCCCCCCGACCCACCCCCCCACCCCCCCCATCCCCCCGTCCCCCTCCCCCCCCCCACACACCCCACTCAACCACCTCCCCACCCCGCCCCCCCTCCTCCCACCCCTCCACCCCCCTACCCACCATCCCCCCACACCCCCCCCCCCCATCCTACCCTCCCCCCCCCACACCCCCCCACCCACCCATCCCACCCACGCCCCCCAACCTCCTCCCCCCTATCACCCCCCCAATCCCTCCCCCCCCCCCTGCATCCCACCCCCCCCCCACCCCACCCCCCAGTGTCCCACCCATGTCCACCTATCCCAACCCCCCCCCGCCCATCCCCCCCCACCCGCCCCCCCACCCCCCCCCCCCCCCCATCCTCCCCTTCCCCCCTATCAACCCCACCCCACCCCCACCCCATCCCTCCCATCCCCTACCACCCCCACCCATCCTCCCCTCCAACCCCCCACCCAACCCCCCCCCACCCCCCCCCTCCCCCCCCACCTCCCCCCCCCGCCCCACCCCCCTCCCCCCCCTCCACCCCACCATCCCACCTCCCCCCCCCCACCACGCACCTCCCCCCCCTCCCCCCAGCCTCCCCCCCCCCCCCCCCATCCCCCACCCCCACCATCCCCCACACCCCATCCCACCCCCCCCAATCCAACCCATGTCCCCCCAATCCCCCTCCGCCCCCCCCCATCCTCCCCCCCACATCCCCCCATCCCACCCCCCCCCATCCGCTGTCCCTCGTGCCTCACCCCACCCCCCCCCCCCTCCAACACACCCCACCCGCCACACCCCCCCCCCCCTCCACCTCCACCCCCCCCACCACAGCATCCCCCCCCCACCCCCCCCCTACATCCCTCCGCTCCCCCGCCCCCCCCCCCCCAACCCCCCCCCCCACACCTCCCCACCATCCCCCCTCACCACACCCTCCCCCACCCCACATGCCCCCCCCACCACACCCCCCACCCTCCCATCCCCTCCACCCCTTCCCCCCCATCCCCCCCGCCCCCCCCCCCCCCCCACCCAAAACCATCCCACGCCCTCCCACCCCGCCGCTCCCCCCCCCCCCACCCCCCCCCCCCCCAACATCCCCCCCCCCCCCCCCTCCCAATCCCACCCACCCCCCCAAACCGTGTCCCCCCCCCCCCCCCCCCCGCCCCCCCCCCCCCCCCACACCCCCCCCCCCCTTCCCACTACCCCACGCCCACCCAGAGCCCCATTATCCCTCATCCCCCCACACCCCCACTCTCCCCCCCATCCCAGCCCCCCCCCCCCACCCCTCCCATACCCCCACCCCCCCCCCATGCCCCTCAATCCACTCCTCCCAGCCCCAAATCCCCCCTCCCCACCCCCACCCCACCCCCACCCAACCAGCCCCACCCCCCATCCCACTCCGCCCCCCCTCCCCTTCTCCCACCCCTCCCCACTCCCTCTTCACCACATCCCCCCCCCCCCCCCCCCCCCCCCAAATCCCCCTCCCCCACCCCCCACCCCCCCCTCCCCCCCCACCCACCCCCACAGTCCCAACCAAACTCCACCCCATCCCTTCCAACCCACCCTCCTCCCCACCCCCCCTCCCCCTCCCTACACCCCCCACATCCTACCCCTCCCCCCCCACCCCCCACCCCCCCCCCGCCCCCCCCCACCCCTACAGCCCCAGCCCCATCACCCCCCCCCATTTCCCCCCCCACCCACCCCCCGCAGCCTTCACCCAGCCCCCCCCTTCCCCGCTCCCCCCCCCCGCACCTCCTTCCCCCTCCATCATCCCCATCCCCCCCCCCCCACACCCCCCCCCACCCATCACCCAACCCCCCCCCCCCAACCCCCTCCCCCCCTCACCCAGATCCCACATCCCCCCACCCCCCCCACCCCATCCCAGCCCCCCCATCCTTCCCCCCCCCACCCATCCCCCTCCCCCCCCCCCCCCCCCCCCCAGTCCCCCCTGCCCCCACTCCCCACCCCCCCCCCATCTCCAACCCCCCCTCCCCCCAACACTCCCCCCCCGCACCCTTCTCCACCCCTCCCCACCCCATCCCCCCCGCATCCCCCTCTCCCTACCCCAACACCACCCCACCCACCCAGCCTGTGACCCCCCCCCCCGCCTCCCTCAATCCAACCACCCTACCTTCACCCCAACCCACCCCCCCCCACCCCTCCCACCCCCACCTCCCCCCCCGCCCGCCTCCCCCCCCCCCCCGCCCCCCCCCCCCACCCCCATTCACCCCCCCCCTCCCCTCCCTCCCCTACTCCATCCCCCCCCCCCACCCGCTCCCCCCCCTCCCCCCCCCCCATCCCCCACCCCCACCCATCCCCCCCCCCTTCATCCCCCGCCCCACCCCACCCCCCGCCCCCACTCCCCAACCCTCCCCCATCCCTCCCCCCATCCCTCCCCCCAATCCCCCCCCCCCCTCCCTCCCCCCCCCCCCCCCCCCCCCCGTCCCCACCCCCCCGCCCCCCCACCCTCCCCCACAACCCCCCAAACCCCACCCCCCCCCCCCCCGTCCCCCCTCCCCTCCCCCCATCCCTCTTCTCAGCCCTCCCCCCGCCCACCCCCCCCCCCTCCCCTTCCCCCCCCCCCCCACGTCCTCCCCCCCCTCCCACCCCCCCTGGCCCCCCAGCCATCCCTCCCCCCCCCGCTCCACCCCTCCCCCCCCAGTCGCCCAACCCCCACTCTCCCCGCATACCCTTCCCCCACGCCCCCCCATGCCCCCCCTTCCATCCCCCCTTCCCTTCCCCCCCCCAAGATCCCACCCCCCCCATCAACCCCCACCCACTCCCTCGTCCTCACACCCCATCGCCCCCCTGTCGCTCTCACCACCCATCCCCCACATCCCACCCCTTCCACCCCCCCCCCCCTTCCACCCCATCCCCCCCCCCCCTACCCTCCCCCACCCCCCCCCCATCCACACCCCCGCCCCCCCCATCCCCCCCACCTCCACCTCCCACCCCGAACACCCACCCCCTCCCAGTCCCCCCCCCCACCTCCATCCCCCCACCCCCCCCATACCCCTCACCCTTGTCCCCCCCCCCCCCTCCCCCCCCCACCCCCACCCACCAAACACCAGCCCCCTCCCCCCCCAACCCCCCCCCCTCCCCCCCCCCCCCGCATCCCCCCCCCCCCCCCACCCCCCGCTTCCCCCCCCCCCCTCCCATCCCCCCCTCCCATCCCACCACCACCCCCCCCATCCCCCCACCCCCCCACCCCCCCCCCCACTGCCCCCCCCCCTCCCCCTCTCACACCATCCCACCCCCCCCCCCCACCACCACCCCCCCCCCCCCCCCCCCCAACCCCCCCCATCCCTACACCCCCCCCCCCCCCCCTCCCCCACCCCACAATCCCCCCCTCCCAAGCTATCCCCCCCCCCCCCCATCCCCCCCCACCCACGTGACTCAACGCGTTTACTCACCCAATCTTTTCTCAGATGGATAAGAAACTGTCGCTGGCAATGATCTTTGGATCACAACATATACAGGTGAATGACTTTATGTGGCGATATAGTGCTTGTCTGATCATTGCAGCTAGATGATAGTTTGCAATGCATGATTGTATGGCATGCAGAAATTTCGAAAATTGTTCAAATATAAAGAACAGGGAGCCTTTTTGAATAAAATGAATACTCGAAGATTCATTGGCCTCTGATTTCAAGCTGGAGCAATGCATGCTCTGTAAATTAACATTACAAGTTGCGCATGTGTCTGATTATACTCTTGATAGATTATAGGACCGATGTTTCAAAATGATGAACGTACAAAGCGTTTTAAAGGATTTCCTTCTTTGTCATCCTGTCGCCGCAGTATTTTGTAAATTCAATATTGCTTTGTTACACATGATCTTTGGACAAAGAGCAATGGCCCAGATCACAAATTGGCTTGATAAATATAAATGCCAATCAGAAAACATGGAAACCAGCTCGTACAATTTTCTTTTTGCCCCAACTACCTGTTCCCCCCCCCCGGCAGTGTTGCCTATTAATTTTCATGCAATTTCCATTCTTAGGACTTTCTGCTATGGTATTGTTAAAGTTTCTCTGATGGGTGACGGTTGACTAGGCATAATGATTGGTTTTACCGACATTAATGTAGAAATATGCAGATCCCAAAATGTAGAATATGCAAATTAGATATCACCTTTTGCCAAATGAAATATATAACTTTCAGATTAAATGTAGACATATGCAGCATGAAATGTGGAAGCTCGATAGAAATGGGATGTGATCAAATGTAGAGATATGGAGATCAAATGTATCTGCTCATCAATAAATTGTACAGATTAATCAATCAATTGCACTATAGAGACGCATCATAGATAGGATGGATGATCACAGATTCGAGTGTCATTCAGGGTACCTTTCATAAATATTTGCCCTTCATGAACCATTTCATATGGCTTCTATGTAGCTCATGCGCATCGTAGCGTAACCAAATCGGTAGAATTGAAGAAAATTGATGCAATTTGATGCAAACTTTATTTAAGCGACGATAGAAATATGCATCAACTCCTCTGTTGACATTTGTTGGGTAATGGACCATGACATTTGGGGTTGTGAAGTAGGAGTCCTAAAGTCAAGGGAAATCAATTCTTCGATGATGTCATTCAGTGGACGGCGAGTGGAGATTATCGAAGACACGAAGGAGCTCACGCATTGAAGGCAAAATATAGAAAGTCTGAGCTATGATTGCTGCGAACCCCATCTAGATCTCTCCACATCTCCTTTTTTTTGATTTATGCAGATTTTTCTTGATGGAGAGATGACTTCAATGAAGAAGCAGGGTAAGATATTCGAGACTGTAAAGAAATTCCACACACCGTCCAGATGAATGGTACGATTGTGCTGAATCTGAATAAGCGAACTTTCGACTGGGTAGTTGATGAAGCTGGCTTTGCATTTGTATACACTAAACAAGAAGCAAGTCGAGGGTGAATATAAGCGCGTACAACGCAACGCTGTTTCGGTCTTGGTGGTGGTGATGAAAAGCAGGGGCCAAACATTCACGGCGGTTCGCCGCCATACAAAACTGTGGTTGGTGTAACCACCTGTGTCTAAGACATTCTCTCCGGTATTGAAAACTCATTTTTAGTTGCTTGACAAATGCTCACAGCTCATTCTAGGGATTGCATTTGTCGTCTCCTTTCAAGATGCTCCTCAAAATACAGCGAGAGGGTTACGACTTCAATTTTGAGCAACTAGTCTGGACAGCGCTTTCTCTCATTGCATTACGTTTGCTTTCGTCGCTTTCAAGACGATTTCAGCCCCCATTACAGATCATCCACATCAGTCAAAAGGTGAAAACTCAAATCCGGCGATGTTACCACACGGGCCCAAATAGCTCCCCACGCTGTCCACACAGAAAACTGCGATAATCAAAAACGATGGAGATGTTGAGATTTTGATTGGGGATTCGCGCAATCAATAGCGTCAGCTATGACTTTATTTGCATCTCAATGTGAGCCTCCTTCGTAGTCTTCGCCTAATTCCACTGCCGGTCACACTGAATGACATCATCGAATGAATTTTGTGATTTCCCTGTTGGAATTGGACTCCTCCACTTTCTCCCACCCCAACCCCCCAAATGTCATGGTCCATTACCCACATAACTGGCAACAGAGGAGTTGATGCATATTTCCGCTTAAAATAAAGTTTGGTGCATCAAATTTGCAATCAATTTTCAATTCTCGATCTTTTTTTGAGTTAGCACGATGCATGAGCTACAACTAGCCCTATTTCGTACCAAAGCATGGCAAAAAGGGGGGGAGCTATCTGCCCCCCCACGCGCACTTTTTGCGTGCTGAAACTTTCATACCGAAATGGATTGGATTGACTGATTTGAATGGCACTTTTAGTTTTTTAGGTATTTTCAACTTTCTGCGAAATTTCCGGTCAAATTTATTGTCAGTGAAAGAGACTAGATCTAGGCCTAGTTTTTAAGAGATAGGTTCCGTAACGAATTCAGTTTTGTTATTGCTGTTGTGCAAGTATAGATTGTTATTCTACAGCAATAATAAACGTACATTCTGAAGTTTCAGCTGCCTGTATACCATATACATTCTACTACACAAAGCAATATACCAGTCTATGTCTTAAAAATCATTGTGACACACTGGAATCAAAGGCTGTATTGGCTCTAGTAGAAACCTCAGTATCTAGTCTTTTTCTTTCTAATTCGAACCACATATGATTACCGAAAATTGTCATACTTCTTTCCTTATCTTATTTGGTTTCTAACATGAATAACAAAGGGTTTTTTTTGCGCATAGACATAGATGATGTTTTAACAAATGTTAATCTACTTATACAGTGACTTCATGTTTAGGCACCTAGCTATCTAGTTCTTACCTAGTTTAGGCCAATGAACAGCATGAATGATTATTTCTTATAGTGTCTATATAGCTGCCAGTCATTGACAACTATTGTACCCAATTTTTCAGCACATGTGGAATACGCGAATTGAAATGTTGGTTCACAGAGTGTCATAATCGAAAGTAAGTCGGGTGTAACTGTGTTGTAAGAAACATACTGATCTGAATCTCAAAGATAAAAATTCTAATTATAGGATTATTTTCTCACTGTCTGGCGGTCCAAGAAACCTGGCGCTTTTCCCGAATAAACACACGTGTGAATCCGCTTCTTTAGCTACAGTCATTTATCAGATAAATGAAATGTCGCTGAACTTTTCAATTAGAATTCCACTAAATGCGAACTTATGTTGGATATTAGTGTGATAAATATTTGGAGGCCCATATTCGAAAGCATGCAAAGGTTATTGGTGAAAAGTGTTCAAATCTAAAGAAACAGGGAGAATCCTTCAAAGTAAAATGGAATACTCTGTAAAAGATTTCTTGCTATCTGATTTTTCCAGCTTGGAGCAATGGCGCTATGCGCTCTGCTGACTTCGACATTACAAAAGTACTGCATACTTGTGTTCTGATTATACTCTTGATTGATTTCATAGGAGCGCATATTTCAAAATGCTCGAACATGCAGAACGTCTAAAAGGATTTTCCTTCTTTGTCATCACCTGTTTCGGCGCAGCAAATTTGTAAATTCACTAGTTGTTTTTGAAGTAGTTAATGATCTTTACGAGATAAAAGATTAAGAGATAAGAGATATGGTCCTTAGAATTGATTTAAGAGATATTACATGTTCCGATATGGATCCTGTTCGAGTATTAGCCGATTTGACTGATCGATTCCGAGGCATTCACGCATGTATGGCAAGATTGCATGAACTACATACTACGTTGAGGCATTTTATCCAGTTAACTTAGAACATCTACACCCCTTTTATTGCAATAATTAACAAAATGTTGTACTCCAAGCAGATTACAAATTGCATTTCTGAAGATGGACGACAGCTTGGGCTTACTTATGATTGAGACTTATTTGACTCCCTGTCATAGTTACAACAAAGATTTTGACTTATAACTGTAAATGTTTTTCATTTTCAAAGTAGGGGCATCAAACTATTACTTTTTCCTACCATTGCAGTCAATCAAGTTTTTCTACCGCGAAATCAATCTATTACCGTACTGTGATTTCAGAATCATGATGGAAAAACGGCTTTGATTAAGATTGAAATGGAGGAAATCGCAG
>CAJQUW010011073.1:0-46713 GCA_907163375.1 Prostheceraeus crozeri
GGCTGTACTACTGCGGTTTCCTTACAGAGCGGTCTAAACCTAATTCACCACAGATATTAAGGACCTGAGATCAGCTTGGTCTCTCTCTCTCTCTCTGTCTGTTGAATTGACTACTGAATCTTCTATGCACCGCATCACATGATGATGTTTAAGATAGATATGTGAAAACGGAGGGCATAATTGGAAAGTTGCAGCTCCATCGAAAATACACTGAAATAGATACATATTTTTATTTCAAGAAAAAGAAAATTTATTTTGCAAATGGAATATGACCACTATAAAGTAATAAAAGTTCAATATAAATGTCCTACTTCCTTGCTCCTACCAAACAGTCACCCCATTCCGTCAATGGATGTCGAGGACTTATTCTCTGCATCAGCCACCAGCAGCTCCCGCCTGTCTTTGTTGTCATTTGTGAGACGCCTCCATAAGATTCCAAGAAGTTCTTGGTCGAATCCCCAATGGCACCGCACATGTCTCAACAGCCACTGGTTGGACTTACAAAGCGGAAGTGTGAATGTATTGGCGGGCATAAATTAGAAATTTCCGATTGCGCGTAGCGCGCTATCTATCAAGGGGATCTATCTACTATCTCGGGCATTGGACACGAAATAATCGATGACTTATTGTACTAGAGGTTTCGTCGATTTTGGATAAAATTCTAATCGATGCTGACTTATCCCAGGAATATCAGCCTGCAGATACACTGCTGCCACTGGGAAAGTGCTGATCACAATATGGTTCTGTTGAGACCAATGAAATTCCACGTCCAAACTTCCTGAGGAGAAAACTGTCATTAAAGTCTATCGAATTACCGTGAATTGTAGCATTTCAAATTTTATTTACAATTCTGAACAATTATCCGTGGACGACCTTCCACAGATCATCGCAATCTCTCAACGAAAAAATGTGAAATATGTCAACAATATATTACTGGAATGCAGCATAAAGCGCATATTCCTTTCATACATATGTTACATAGACAAACAAAGACAAGTCATGGAGAACACCAAAGATAAAAAGTTAAATAAATCGAATGTATGATACTTTCCGATCCAACCAATGGACGCTGTACGAGTATCTCAAAATCAAGCCAAGAGAAGAAATTCACAAAGTCAAATGATATTGGTTTAAAAGCAAGGAAAACAATTCAAATGGATTATAGTCTGTGGTGAATTGCTGGAGAACAAACAAAAAGCGCATGAATCCTTTTCATAAAATCATGTCTGAATATAATAATGTTAGCGATGCCGTCGAGTCTATTTACAACAATCTATTGACCTTATTCTCATTATCTGATCATGACCAACATAACCGATCAACGAGAAAGTTCTCATTAAACTTGATAACTGGAAAAATTGACAATTTCAGTGGATGGAGGATGCAAAAAATCACTTCAATATCTTGAAGGCCAACAAAGCACCTGGTAACGATGGCTTTTCACCCAGGACTTTTGAATGATTGCAAGTGAGAAGACCGAACAACACCCGCCTCGCGCATTTATACAATTTTTCAATAGCCACAATGAAATGTCCCAAGCCAATGGAAGCTAGGAAAATATGATACCGATACCGAAAAACGCCCATCCTTCACGCCGATTCGCTACGACCTTTATCGAATTTATCCATCTGTTCCAAAAGTCCTTGAAAAACTTATTGTGAAGAACATGCGCACCGCACCACCCTTCGTATCCAAATACGGGAAAACGATCAGTTTGGTTTTAGACCCTAAACCTCTACAACTCAATGTTCACAATATTTTTGGCATGATACCATCACGCGTCATTTGGACGAGGTAGATTGCTCGGGTGTCCTGCTAATATTCTTCGACATGGCTAAGGCATTCTATCATTTGAAGCATCGAGCTCTTTTCGACATCACTAGTGAAAATGAGCTGCCAAGATGGACTTCATTACCTGGTGCCGCAGCATATATACGTGACAGACAACAACAGGTGTTCTTCAATGATATCAATACTTGTGTAAAGAATATTACTTCTGGAGTGCCTCAAGGCGCCGTGTTAGCACCATTTTTATTTGCCATTCATATGAGTTCACTAAGACCATTCAATGCCGGAGCCTACCTGGTAAAATACGCCGATGACGTTGTCGCAGTGATTCCACGTTCTGACAGAGAAGACATCCAAGACATTACTAAGATTCGAAGTCGACCATGTAAACAGTAGTTGCAAAACACATGGCCTTTAAGGTATAGAGGGATATCCTTCCATGGGAATCAGTTTCAGCGCTCTACAGCGACATCTTTACATACTTCCCAGAAAAAGCTCAGCTTCAGTGTCTCCGTCTTGCTCGTATAGGATAATGGTGTACTTCGTTACTCACTGCTTTGAAAATCCTCTCATGAACCTTATAATTTTGGGAATATCCCGGAATCAGTTCTTGCCATATCTTGGATGCGCATTTCTACACAGCTGTCCCTGAACAAGACCAAATGGACTGCCGGGTGATGTTCAGATCCGAGATAGCAGTTGGAAACGTTTCTGAGGAAGGTTGGCGAGCAAAGGTTTGAGTTGTGTCATTTTCATGGAAAACTGTAAGACAACACTTATCACCTCACCAACTTGGCATTTCCAATTTCTGGGGTGCGGTAACAGAAATAAAAGTAGTCCCTAAAACCTGGCAGTGTCGGTGAGAATCACTGGAATGCACTTGCGATTTCGTCATCTTGAAGATAGATTTTTCAAAACTGCCTTTCTCGACTCTGTTCTCGAGACAGCTTCTTTTTGATGAATGGGGAAAAGAATTTCCCACGTTTGGTACCATATCTCAAAACGTTGTTGGTTACCGTCAAAATCCCTTCATGTATTCACCCCTCATGGCAAACTGAAATCTGAACGTACATTAGCCACTAATTGAATCGGTGCGGAACAATCATTTCTACTATCGGTCAAAACATTTTCATGGAAATTTCTGGGTAATAAATTTGGATGATAATTGCCATTTTTCTTTCAACTTTAACTTGGGAAAGCGAAACCGGTTGGTGAGAGTGAAAAAGTTTTTATTTCGTATGCATAAGTAATCAACTTTTATGACCCGTATTTTCATTTTCCATGGGAAATAGCCTAGAAAATTTCTAGTGTCCGTAAACTACGCACTGGTTTTCATGATGTTAAATAACTTAGAAAATTTGCTTTTCGCCCACAAACCATGCATGGCCTTTCCTGGGTCAACTTTAACTTGAAAAGACGCTACGGGGATGTAAAAGAATGAGTTTTATTTCATTTTAAGCCACAAACACACTAGTCTTTGTGTTCATTAACAAGGGTTTCAATCAAATCTATAGCAGTCTCCACAACTTGGTCCAGGTCTTTGTTTCCGTCAGTGACGTAAGAAAGATCATTGGTGGCCAGCCAGGCTTCATGTAGCTCGTGCAATTACTTAATCCATTCTTAAGTAAATTCATTTGATTGCAGCTCATGTGCAGACTTCCGCTGCAGGACACGCTCGTAGCATGCTCGTGGTGCTGTTCTCAGATAGATTTAATAATCAGTTGGATTCGGATGATAGAATGTGCAACAAGGCGCTATCTTCTTAAAGATGGCGTGCTCGGCATCAGTCAGAAAGCCCCAGTTGTATGAGTGTTGCACAAATATCTTCCGTGTCGCTCCAACAGACCGCTCGTAGATGATGCTGCGTGCATTAGTACTTGGTTTTGCAAGTCGTCGCTCGACTAGTATATTCAAAACATGTAGATTGAATGTGAAAGCCCAACGAGAGGGATTCGCATAGTTCAAACTGAGCATGTCCGAGCCGTGAACATTATTCCAATCACGATTGGGCTCGAAACTAAAGTTTAGCGTCTGCAACACCGGATTTGTTTCCGCAGCCACTTGGAGCCGCGCAATCAGCGTGGCCTTTCCCGCACCTATATTTCCTTCAATGTTAATTCATAAAGGAGCCATGATGTTAGGAGGGAACGTACACTGTGAATGACTGTCCTGCGGTGATGCACTCCTATATATATTATTATCATACTTCCTATTATATATACTATATATATATATACTTTATATATATATATATATATATATATATATATATCTTATATATAAATAACTATCAGTGCAATAATGGAGTCAACATCAATATTCGGTAAAATATTAAAAAAATTATCAATTCTCAAAATATGCAAAACTTTTAACTATAGCTCAAATATAGTCAAAAGTTTTAAAAGTGCTATAGTTAAAAGTTTTGCATATTTTGGAAGAATTGATAATTTACATATATATATATATATATATATATATATATATATATATATATATATATATATATATATATATATATACAGCCCTTGAGAAGCCTACAAGATAGGTAGAAACCGGTCGGGCAGAATTCTTTGGTTTTTCCTTTTACGTTCTACGTGGATTTTTTATTTCGGATATATATATATATATTTTTTTTAAAAAAAAAGAAAACAAAGTTTCCTGTAATGACCGAACATGTTTCAGAATACTAACATTCCATATTCAGCGGTAAAATCTGACTACAATGACAATGTGAGTTTATATAAAAAATGCAGGAAATGCACAAATGAGTGATAAAAAGAGTTCAAGTCACCAGTAGCTGTCTGACCATGGCACCGACCTAGATATTGCATTCTGCAATTACAATTTCAAGTACAGTTGTACTGAGCTGTTTCTTTCATTAGAGAGATAATTTGTGTTGTTTTTTAGGACACTAGATTCCAGAAACAGAAGATTTCTAGATTAGCCAATAATCGAGAAATTTTCACTTTTAGGATGTTCATGCATCGACACCTGAGTAGGAGAGGGATATCCTTTCAAGTGCTCACTTACACGAATGGCAAGATGGCGCCTCGTGGAGCCGATTATATCGGCCATTGGAAGCGATCACACGTTGTATTTAATATTAACACAACATATGGTTTTACATCTTTCTTTTTACGCAATTTTATCCTGGTAATTGAAATAGTTTTGGATTTTATCAGTCACAAAACGAGGAACAATTTTAACTTTATCAGCAAGATCAATGTTGATGTTTTTGATCCTCCTTGTCAAGTCATTGCTTTTAACTTCTCAATGTAAGGAACAGTCCAGTAAACATGCTGGAAGTCTCACTGTCAGATATTGTTTTGTGGAGAGACAGATTTCCTTTCAGTTTGCTTTAATTCCGATCTATAACCCGTGTATCATAGCCATTTCTCAGAAAAATTTCAGAAAATCAGAGAGACTGCAAGCCTTGCCTAATTTTTCTTCACCTGGAGCAAATCTTAAAAGCATCGCGGGAAAAACAGAGCAAGCACAGCTGCAAACCTTGTACCTTGTAGGTAGACGGCGCTGAGGAACACGTCAGGTATATAGATGCCAGTGTTGGTTTCTTTCAAGTGATGGGAAACGTCAAAGTTCCCTTGATCAATTTTAATTTTACTATCAAGAAAAAAATCAAAATAGTTTATTCAGAGCCACGTTCCATTGTGAAAGTGATCTTTTCATCAATACTATTCAAAAAAATCTAAAAAAACTGTTTGCCGTCTATTTCAGCTCTAAAAAAATGGCAAACAGTCATCCACATACCTACAATAAAACTCCTCGGGCTGGCAAGTAGACAATTCTGAGAAACGGCTTCCAATAAGGTCCATGGCAAGAAGTAGTGAGTCCATTGCAGACGCAAGGCCAAAATGTGAAATGATGAGTCATCATGCTGACTCATCCCCCCCTCTGGAAGGAAGGAAGGAGGAACTCTCCTGTGAGGGTAGGAATCTCTGAAAAACGACAGAGTTAGAAAAAGGTAGGTTTTGGACGTTTTGGGATGAGAAAGGCCTTATTTCGGGCAGAAGGAGGGCTCGGATGGGAAAACGGAGGGCAGACTCGGATTCTACGTGAAATTTTGGGTTAGGGAGGTTGTTTCCAGCGGGATCGGAGAGAAAAAGTTCTGACTCCGCCCCCCCTCTGCGAACATGGTACTTCGATCTTTGGCTTGTAGAAATGGTTTTGAAGAGTCGTGCCGATAGCTCGTTTGAAAGCTTAAGAGTGATTTTTAAAATGCAGTGGAGGAAAGCAATCGATATGTCCCACGTTTTCCTGGGTTTAGAGTGGAAAATGACTTGAAAAGGAGTAGTATAGGGAATCTCACGAAAAACGACAGAGTTAGAAAAAGGTAGGTTAGTTTTGGACGTTTTGGGAATGAGAGAGGGCCTTATTTCGGGCAGAAGGACGGGCTCGGGATGCGGAAAACGAGGGAGGAAGAAGCTCGGATTCTACGTGAAATTTTAGGTTAGGGAGGTTGTTTCCAGCGGGATCGGAGAGAAAAGTGCTGACCCCCCCTCGGCAGCGTTTCTTCCAACTTTGGTTCTAGAGATGGTAGAGAGTCGTGTGATAGCGCGTTTGAAAGCTAAGAGTGATTAAAATGCAGTGGAAAGCATGATATGTCCACGTTTTCCTGGGTTTGGTGTGGAAAATGACTTGAAAAGGGTAGGAATCTCCGAAAAACGACAGAGTTAGAAAAAGGTAGGTTTTGGACGTTTTGGGATGAGAGAGGCCTTATTTCGGGCAGAAGGAGGGCTCGGATGGGAAAACGGAGGGCAGACTCGGATTCTACGTGAAATTTTGGGTTAGGGAGGTTGTTTCCAGCGGGATCGGAGAGAAAAAGTGCTGACTCCGCCCCCCCTCTGGACAAGACTTCGATCTTGGCTTGTAGGAATGGTAGAGAGTCGTGCGATAGCGCGTTTGAAAGCTAAGAGTGATTAACCCTCTAAAGACGGGAGAAAAAACTTTCGTTAAAGACGGACAGGGCCTCTGAGGCCCTATTGGTAAAAAATGTTCTACAAAAGCATACTTATTTTTGGTGACGGTGATTTCTAAACTGTTTCTGGTCAATTGGCGTTTGCTAATTTCAGTAGAAGTGTTCCCTTTTCTCTAACTAGTGAAGTTCTTGAGCTAGAGTCAGATAAATTTTTGAACTGTCTCCAAAAAATGGGAAATATGATAAAATCGGCTATTTGTAAAAAGCTGTTTATCGTCGCTTTCAATGCAGAGATCATTGTACTGTTTCTGATCAATTTACACTCCCATCAAGTTCGGTATTTCGAAAATCACTCAACAACTTTTGCTCTATCAAGTCATCTTTTTTATATATTTGGGTTCAATCTTTTTACTCCGTTTTTAAGATAGGCCTACTTCTCATGCTAAACTTCATAATCCCTTTTTCTCACACTATTTGTTCTTAGTTTACATGTACCCATCAGGTCCCTAGTTAGATCCAGCGTTAGACAATTTCAAACAATGATAAGGAAAACCATCATTTACTAGAACTCATACCGGTATATCATTGTGGATAACATTCTACTGAAAGCGTATCTATAATAAGCGCAAAACGAGTGGGAGGTCTTGCAAGAAAAACGGTTAGTTTATTTCTGCCAATCGATGCACTGCAATGCAAATCAGATTGCCATGTTCCTTTACAGATTGGGTTCCTGGCAAACACTGCATGACATTGTTGATTTTCGGTGTCTTGCATATGGGCAGTAGCGGCAACGGCGACGAGGACAGGATAACAGTAGTTGAGTTGATTCAGTGCATTCATTGGTTCATTTGTAGGGCCGAAGCCTACATGTATATATCTGACCACATCAATTGTTTTCCCATTTCGATAATAAATTGTCGGCGTCGGTTTGGAGCATTGTTTTTGTATGAAGGATGAATAGACAGAAAAAGTACGTATGCATTATATGATGCAATATCTAATATGTTCATGAATAGGCAGGGGCCAACGTCGAGTCTTGTCGCTTGCAGGAATATTGACGAACCATTTGGTCAAGCGTATCCACCCCACCTTTTGTGCTATTGTAGTCTAGCAATCATATTGGGCTTGAACGGAGAGGACGAATCACAAGAAGAATCATCATGTCCACTAGAAAGAAGAATGACTGCTTTGTTCCTTTTAGGTACATATGTGATACCATCGTACAGTTTCGTTGAAATGCGAAAAATACTTGACTCAACCTGTCTCTGTGGATTGGGTAGCAACTCAGGAGGTTATGTCAGCATTATTCTTACGGATTGTACCATTGTAAGTTAAATTTCTTCCAGTAATGTCCTAAACTAAAGGGCCAGACTGGTTAAAAAATAAGTTATCTACTCGCGGTCACCAATTTCTGCCAGAATTTTGGAGATGTAATCTGTCAATTCAAGTACAACTCTGCATGCTTTGTCCAACCTCACGAGATGATCCTCGTTTTCCAGTTCATTTAGACTTCCAAGTTTGTGCAACAGTAGTTTGCTTTTGAGTCCGACCAAAATCCAAATTTTAACACCGTATCTACCAGGTTTATCCGGATAGATACATTTTGAAGGGGCATCGGCCCGCGGAACGTCATCAACTGACTCATCAATCGTGACATCATCCCAGCTTTATAAGAGCTGCGACATTTGATTATGAATGAATTCGGTACTGATCGCTGCTAGAGGAGGCTAGTTTGTCATTGTGTAAGACCGTTTCAGTTCTCGTATTTCGATCGTCGAATCTAATAAATCTTAGAATACTTTTAAAACGATCTCTGGACAATACTCTGTGCAAAGAAAGCACGTCCATCATCTTTTGCTCCATAACTCGGCTATAGGCTCTTTTTTTTGCTTGGTACACACCAGACAGCAGTAGTAAACCTATGAAACAATACATCTCACCTCGATTTGTTTCATTCCAATCCGCACCGCTCAATCGTCGACGAGCTTCAGAATTAAGTGTGGAGGAACGTACTCTTATTTCGTCGATAACTGATGTAGATAAAAAAAATCTTAAAAGCATCTGCTGGACTTTCACCACAACTGATTGAATAGCCTGACGAGTTGGTCCTTGCGACTCCTCTAAGAATGTTCCATTGACGTGTTTGAGCATTTCTAAATCGCAATGTCGGGAAACTGCATTCCATCTTTCACCATTCCGAGAAAACATATTCAGTTGGGGGCACACTGGAGGTTGAAGGCATAGTTGACGTTGTCATGGGGACGTTAAAAAATTGATTGAATAGGCCATTCTCATGGGGATCGCTGTTGGAATCGATGTCAGAAAGAACGGGCATCGTTTTCGTCGTCGTCATAATCATCATTCGATGATACATTTCCGTCGGAATCCAATACCCAGTAGTCGAAATTGTTCCCAAATTGCTCTGCTAAGCAGTTTCCGCAGCTTGCCGATGACTCCGATGTCATATTGTCTAACTAAACTCAGACAAGGAAAATGCTCGCAATGTCCGTGGAGGAACTTGCAGCAGTCACGATGATAGTGACGCGAGTGATGACCAGGAACCAATCGGGAAACTTGCTTATTGTCTCCTCCACACCGGCTTTTCCGCGTAGACATGTCTCGTGTATCAAGTTATCATCGATATGGAAAAAGGAATAGGTGAATACATCAATCTAGCCACCGTATGCATATAGGCCTAGCTTTCGAGATAATAAACAGTTGCCCCCATGCAGTTCAAATAAAATACTTTGCCTAATAAATGGAAAATTATTAAATGCTATGGATTGCATTTAAACGCTAAATGCTCACTATTATATCAGCTACATCAAAGTATATTAATTGATAAGAATGTAGCATTAATTTTAGCGAAAAATGTGACAGGGCCTCTGAGGCCCTGTTCGTCTTTAACGCAAGTTTTTTTTAAAACGAAAGTAGCATTTCGATGTAAATTATTGCAAATATCAAAAACAGATGATATGCAATGGAAGCCAATAAAGAACTTGAAGATGTCACGACGTTTCATCGATATATCTCAAATAGTTTTTGGGATATCCAAGTTTGAAAATAAAATAGGGCCTCAAAGGCCCTGTCCGTCTTTAGAGGGTTAAAATGCAGTGGAAAGCATCATATGTCCACGTTTTCCTGGGTTTAGAGTGGAAAATGACTTGAAAATGGTAGGAATATCTGAAAAACGACAGAGTTAGAAAAAGGTAGGTTTTGGACGTTTTGGGATGAGAGAGGCCTTATTTCGGGCAGAAGGAGGGCTCGGATGGGAAAACGGAGGGCAGACTCGGATTCTACGTGAAATTTTAGGTTTGGGAAAAAGTGGAGGTTGTTTTCCAGCGGGATCGGGAGAAGAAGAGAAAAAAGTGCTGACCCCCCCCTCGGCAGCGTTTCTTCCAACTTTGGTTCGTAGCAGATGGTTAGAGAGTCGTGTGATAGCTGCGTTTGGAAAAGCTAAGAGTGGATTAAAATGCAGTGGAAAGCATGATATGTTCCAACGTTTTCCTGGTGTTGGTGTGAGAAATGACTTGAAAAGGGTAGGAATCTCCGAAAAACGACAGAGTTAGGAAAAAAGGTAGGTTTATGGGGAGCGTTTTGGGATGAGAGAGGCCTTATTTCGGGCAGAAGGAGGGCTCGGATGGGAAAACGGAGGGCAGACTCGGATTCTACGTGAAATTTTAGGTTAGGGAGGTTGTTTCCAGCGGGATCGGAGAGAAAAAGTGCTGACCCCCCCTCGGCAGCGTTTCTTCCAACTTTGGTTCTAGAGATGGTAGAGAGTCGTGTGATAGCGCGTTTGAAAGCTAAGAGTGATTAAAATGCAGTGGAAAGCATGATATGTCCACGTTTTCCTGGGTTTGATGTGGAAAATGACTTGAAAAGGGTAGGAATCTCCGAAAAACGACAGAGTTAGAAAAAGGTAGGTTTTGGACGTTTTGGGATGAGAGAGGCCTTATTTCGGGCAGAAGGAGGGCTCGGATGGGAAAACGGAGGGTAGACTCGGATTCTACGTGAAATTTTGGGTTCGGGAGGTTGTTTCCAGCTCAATCACAGAGAAAAAGTGCTGACCCCCCCCTCCGGCAGCGTTTCTTCCAACTTTGGTTCTAGAGATGGCAGAAAGTCGTGCAAAAGCGCGTTTGAAAGCTAAGAGTGAGACAAATTCAGTGGAAGAAACGGCGTGTCTCTACGTTCGTTCGTTGAGGTGTGAGAGTGACTTTAAGATTTTTGACAATCACAAAAAAAAGACAGAGTTGGAATTTTTACGAAAATGGCTCTAAGGGTTACCACCGTATGAGAAAACTGAGACCAGGTTTGGAATCAGCGTGCTATTCTGCATCTAGAGGGTGAGTTTCAAGTGAATCGGAAAGAAAAAGTCGAAAATTTTCTTCACACTGGGTCTCAACACGGGATTTTTCGTGAAAATGTTAAATTGTGGCCTACTTTGGTGACGACTCACTCAGGAATGGAAGTGAATGAAGAGCTCGGGTTTCTTTTAGGGACAAGACCGCACTTTGTTCTCTAGGATCCTATCTTTTCAGATGTGTGGAAGGTTTCGTTTCCAAATGAGAGCATGTTTAAAATCGAATTTTTGGGCATTTTCCAAGATTTTGGAACCTTTGAAAAAACGACTGAGTTTTTTCTACTCGGCTTCTGGTAATCGTAGAGAGTCGAGGGATGGCCTAATTGAAAGGTGAGAGCGAGAAAACCCCGGTGAAAAAAATCGTCGGCGATTTCTCGGCAAATAGTCGGCCAGTGTCGGCTGTCAACCGTGTCGGCGCACCGAGTGAATGCCGACACAGGTGTTGTCGGTACCCATCGGTTAAGTGACGGCTGCACCGACATGATGATTAGAAAATCGGAAAGTGTCGGCATGTTCTCCCTATATGCCGACAGCAACTCTGATTGGACAATTATTGGCAAATCTCGTTCACTCCAATTCGTGTGATCTACATGTATATAACTTAAACACTGCTGTGATTTACAACAGAGGACTCCTGCTGCGCTCGAGGAGCATAGTCAGCACATTCTGCTTCTTTGCAAGTGGCACAGATGAAAGACAAGATGGCAACCTCTTGCAAAAAGGATTACAGAATTCCTGATACCAGATATCAGGACCAGATTTCCGGCAGCATGTGGTAAGTTAAGATATCAATACATGTCTACACATAGCGGCAGCTAGCTATGGGTCAAGTTCTGTCTCCGTTACTTGTATTTTCCTTTTGAGTGATTCAAAATGTAGATAGAATTACATGGAAATTCACAGAACATCCTGACAAGAAGAAAAACGCATGTTAATGCATTATGTGTGTATACAATCCTACATTAAAACAGCCCGATTTTAATCGGTGCATTAAACTGTTCCACATTCTTTGCTGCAGCGCAGAAAATGTTGCTAGTACTCAAACGCTACGAGAAAGCAAACGAAAGAAAAAAATTCTTTTGAAAGTTGAAAACCCTGCTGAGAACACATTGTTGCGCTGTTTTAAGTAGCCATTTATCTGTCTATTTTCGCTATCTCCGAACGACCGTGAATTAGGGTAATTCCTTTTGAAGGGGCTTCTTCCAACCTTTTATTTCTAGCCATTGTGAGATATCTAGAGCACGAATAGATTTTCACGAATAGTCCACCCTCTATACAGACTCAGGACTGATAGATTTCATTGTTCGATAGCGCAAAGCGCAATTCATTGGCAATTCATTGAGCAATTCACGGGAAGTTTCATACAGGACAGCACAGCAGTTTGTGCACACGCAGTCATAATACTAGCTGCCTTTGTCCTTCGTCCTCACAGTGATCTGCCGAATCTGCATGCAAATATGTGAGGCAAGCGTCATCTGATTGATCGATGCGTTGCTATAGCATCAAGTTGGTTAGCTTGTCTCAAAACATATTATGCGTGCGCCTAACTGGGAAAGCAGCGCGCCCTGCAGATCAGTCTACGTCCTACGATAATAAACAGTAAGTGCACAAAAGCACATCAGATAACTCAACGAATGTGCATATTTCGTTTTTTTCCATTATCTCATGACCAGACTCTTCGCGACAAATGGATAAGAGCAATTAAACGAGAGGATGTCGATAATTTTGGCCAAAGAAGAGTCTTCCTTCCAACCTTGTCTTCGCGAATTTGTTCTCTGCACTTCCTCGAAAATGATTTAATCAAGACAAGTCAACAATTCAAGATCATCTAAGCGTCCCAGAAAAGAATTGAAACTATTGCAACTCAAATCTTCGGCAGTTCCCAGTGTTTTCAACAACTTTCCATCTTACTATACCTCGGCATCTTCATCAACCAAACCAAACTTTTTGTGGAAAACGCATCAACGGCAACAGCTCGCATGGAAGGAGAGAACACAACAATGATTCTCACTTGATAATTCGAATTCCCAAGGATGATATCACCGATTTCGAGGATCTCTTAGATTGGTTTCCTTCAATACATCTCCCAACAAATTACACATATATTACGACTTCCGAGTGCGCAGTGTTATCTCATTTTTCTTCAGAATCATTTAACAATGAATTGTCTCCACACTTCCAAAGTTTCATTCGTGTATTTCATGATTTGTCATTTGACTTCTACATCCATGGAGTCAGGATACATGGCATCGATTTTATTATCTCTTGGAAACGAATGACACAATCTAAGAAACGGAATTGACTAATTTATGCAAAATGTAAGTCACTGCTATGACTCGAACAATCATGTTGTTAATAGGTAAGCTGATCTATAAATATTTCTCTCCATCGGTTGTTAGTTATAATTTGTACAGGATTTAGTAATTCATTATTGTACGCATAGATCACTGGCAATATTTGTTCAGAAATAAAGGCGTTCCACATTTTGCATCGTTAAGCTTATCCTGATGTTATTACAATGATATGATAATTTGCATTTTTCATGATGAATTGATGACAATATATTACACGTCTACTCATTACCTAATGTGCCTCTACAGAAGTAAAACCCATTTCATAAATCATAATTTTTAAACATGAAATCGCGTTGATGAAGAGATGAAACCCGCATGAGATGAACAGTCAAATCCTAGGCTTTTATTTGACGTATTGTTCATCAAGATACGTCAACTTTTAGTGAAAATGTGTGATTATGACTCTAAAAATCTGCTTGATTGCTTAACCCGTTCAACTCGAATAAATCTATGACATTTCAACCTTCAGAAGCGGATGTCGAGCGGCGCTCGACATCTGAATTACCACCTCAGGAGCGGATGTCGAGCGGCGCTCGACATCTGAATTACTCCCTCAGGAGCGGATGTCGAGCGCTGCTCGACATGCATTTGCTTGAACTTGTAAGATGCTCTCTTGGTTTCTATTGTACATGTTTGTACTTTTTTTCTTATGTCTAAGTACATGTGAATCAGGCTATCAGCCTGTATCATTGTAGTGCCTTCCGATTAATCGAAAAGAAGAAAATCAATTGCAACAAACTTGCTCAAAATATCACGTATGAATTCTACAAGTTCTAGTAGCTGTTTATGTCCGACGGACAGTTAGTCATCTGATTTTTGTCATCTGGTTGTTTGAATGATGAGTAATCAATTCAATGATATTGCCTCGCTAACACAATGCGACTGACATTGAGAAATTTGAATCATAGATATCTGCGAGGTCTGAAGCGCTCAGTGCTTACGCGAACGAGTAACTATGTAGGTATTCATTCCATTGTGAATCATTTTTGGTGTGATCGAGATGGCTACTGGACGACGCGCTGCTTTGTTAACTGCAATCGAGAATTTGAGAGGAGGCCAGCGTGGGACATCAGCACTGGACATAAGTGACCATGAGGAAGACCAGCCGTCGGATGAGGATGGGAACGCCATGGACGTCGACGAAACTGTAGAATCGGAAAGTGAGTCGTCTAGTTCTGATGACGATGACTCCGACAGTTTTGATGACTGGAGGATTGTGTTTCCAGAGGACGACCAGGGATGCGATGTCGACCCCTTCATCGCGGTGTCTGGAACTAGAAGTGATTTGAAACCTTCATCAAATGACGACGACGACGAACTCATCCTAAAGTACTGTGACCTCTTTATTTCACCTTGTCTTGTCGACATGTTGGTGGAATTTACAAACATCCGGGCCCAACTGTCAGGTGATTCGAAGTGGAAGCCTACCAACAGTGCCGAGTTGAGGAAGTTTCTGTGCCTGACTCTTCTCATGGGAATTGTTAGGAAGCCCACGTTTCAATCATATTGGTCGACGGATGACATCATCAGTACGCCTTATTTCGCTCAAGAGGAATCGCTAACACGGGATCGATTTTTGCAACTGCTTCGATACATTCGCTTCGCTGATTACACTCAATTACCAGACAACGACGTCTTGAGGAAACTCCGTCCATTTCTGGATTGTGTTAAATCTATTTGCAAGGAGATATACCACCCCTCAAAGTATCTCAGCGTTGACGAGACTCTGTTGCTTTTTAGAGGGCGATTTATGTACAAGCAGTACATCCCGTCGAAGAGAGCACGGTATGGTGTGAAGACTTACGCTTTGTGTGAAAGTGACACTGGATATCTGTTCAATTTTGAAACGTATGTGTCACAGAAGAACATCGATTTTGGAGAGTTCAACGATATGCCTTTTGCGTCGAAGATCGTTTTGCATCTAACGAAGCCATTGTTTCATCTTGGCCATCATGTAGTGACTGACAACTTCTTTACCAGCGAAAACCTTGCGTCATACCTTTTGAGCAAGGGAACTTACTTCACCGGCACATGGCGAGAAAATCGATGCGTTCCCGACATACTGAAGAGCTTGCACTCTCATGCCTTTGAAACGACTTTTGCGAGGAAGGGATCACTCTTGTGCTCGAAGTTCGTGGACAAAAAGCAGAGCGGAACGAAGAATATCTACGTCCTCGATAGTGAAGAATCGGCAGGCACAGTCCCAATAAACAGAATAAAGAAAGGTGGAAATGAAGAGTTGATTGACAAGCCAACAACGATCCTGAAATACAATGCAAAAATGGGCGGAGTTGATCGCACGGATAGTTTGATACAGCGATATGATGTTACTCGGAAGAGTTTGAATTGGATGACTAAATACGGCCTTCATCTGATGCAGAGACTTCTGATGAATGCGCATGTTGCCTACTGCTCCGATGGTGGCAGACAGCCGTTCCTGAAATTCACGCTTACTTTCTTCGAAAGGACAATGATGAAGACAGGTAAGATAATCATTTGTAAATAAGTCTAAAGAAGTGTATTGATGTTCGATTGATTTGATTTTTCAGGCAAAGGTCGAAATTCCCGTGGCCGCCCTTCAAAGTCCATCAAGGTCGGGCATCAAGCCATCAAGGTACCCAGCACGCCCGCCAAACCGCGGTCGACCAAGCGCTGCCGACTCTGCCATCGCAATGGATTGCGAAAGGAGAGCCGGTACATGTGCCCGGATTGTCCAGGCAATCCGGGTCTGTGTATCGACCCTTGCTTCCGGCTCTACAAGCACTGATCTGTGACTTTTCTCATGTTTTGTGCAGTACATGCATACATGTATAGTGGATATAACTTGTTCTTTTTGGGATACATCGGTGAGTACTAAATAACCTGCCATTTCCCTAAGAATTATCCAATCTCCATCGATCACATGACAAGAGGCTAACTGTGTCATGTAGACTACATGTAGCTAGATGAAGTGCGTCAAATAGTGGCTAGGCCTATGTCAACTACAAAAGAATATCCCTAGCTATTCATTCTAAAACAAAGTTAGAAAGATGAGGAATGTCAGAAATTTTATTCGCTCCTGAGCTAACTTGCCAGTGATGTCTATTCGCTCACGGAGAGGAGTGATGAATTCAAATATTCGCTTCAGAGAACAGATATCTCATGTCGAGCAGCGCTCGACATCCGAGTTGAACGGGTTAATCGAATAGCTGCCATTATTAATTTAAGTTAAATGCTTTTGGTTGTGAGTCACTCGCGTATTTGTTACAGCTTTCAGTTTGTGGGTGCGATCTTCGATGAGAATCCGTTGACATGTGTATTTATATTTAATAACATCATGCCAGGCAATCACAACGAAGTACAAATCAATTTTCGAATTATAGTTGTGATTCGTTGATACTGGCTTTGACAGGGCAATCCAAAGTTAGCAATATACTGACGTCAGTCTTCAATACAGTTCGCGGTACATTTCAAACAGCGATCAGTCAGAGGACTTGCTGCATCTCCATTCTTGATAGGGGCGTGTGGGGCACATTGAACATGTTTTTGATCTTTTCTCAGCAGTTTGAATATACTAAATCAAATGAACCAAAATCAAACTCGGATGAAAGGTTGAGGATATCCTTAGTAATCTCTGAGTTGTTGGACGTTTTTGTGACATTTAATCTCCTCACAATTCTAATTTTGAAATTTTTACCAAAGTGGTTCAATGTGCCTCATTCGTGGGGAACATTGAACCACCCACTGCGGTAGCCACATTGCGATGTTCATCAAATCTCAAACGAAAAGGGCGTGAAGATCATCTATGTAACTATTAGAGCTAAAATGACAAATAAACGGATAAACAACAAAACTAATATTGCAATTATTATGATTAAGAAGTTACTACAAAGAAAACAATAAGTTAGCGTGTATTATTACTATTCTTGTTTCGAAATAAGCAACATAATTTCATGTTACTTTAATTTGCGAATTTAATGTCAAGTTTATATTTACGAATACGATAATTAATTTTGCGATAAAAACTATCACTAATAAAATCAATATTTAGAACAACTTTATTTTCATTAAAATAGTTTTTGATTTACGCGAGCATTTGTTAATAACGAAATCTCTATCAGAGCGACCATACACGTGGGACGAGATTTAGTTTTGTTTCCAGCTTCGATGCCAAGAGAGTTAGAGCTGTACTTCTTTCATCGATGCTGTCAAAGGTGTTGACAGTGAAGTTTCTCTTCACATAACTGGAGACCCAACTACCCAACTATCTTCAGCAAAGGACGGGTACAACTTGACGTACGATTTCATTTTGATAATGGCAAAAATTAATTTTGTTTAACCCATAGTGAAATCTTATATACTGTAATAGTTCAAGTAGTTATTTTCAGGGATATCGGTCGCAAACTTAGTATCCTTATTTAGTGAGTTTAACAGTTTTTAGCTTTTAACTCAGTAAATAAAGATGTAGTTTAATAAAGTTTATAGATATAAATAATAATATACAATAAGAAAAGTTAATCCTTTTTATGAATAAGTCTATTAATAATATTTTTTCTTCTCAAGAATGAGTGATAAATAATCAATGATGTCAAGCAATAATCAACCATTAAAGCGATAGTAAGTATTCGTGTTCGAAATAGGTCATAAAACTTCTATGTGAAAGTAAAAATACCGCAGTGATTAGGCCTACACTATCGGCTCTCTTGGCCTGATGAACCGAGGCTAAACGTTTCGGACGAGTTACTGAATGACAAAGACTTTTGAATTGTGTAGTCGCAATCTTCATCTATCTAAAATTGGTTTAGTGACAACACAAGGATGACAAAAACTGTAAAAATCCTGCATGTAAAAAAGTGCATATGGTCCGTTTTGTGGAAACAGGACTATATTGACATTGTAATCATGCTTCCATTGGTTCGTTGCTTCTTTTTTACACTGATACTGTTATCGAAATACAAATGAAAATAGGAAAGCCATGACTGATGCAATTGTGAAAAAATGCGTAAACTCAATGTAAACATTTCAAAAGTAAGGGAATGCCAAGTTAGTTATTACATCATTTTATGAAAAAAATTAATGACAGTTAATTAATTAGCTTCTGGTTGCCGGACTATTTGTCTAACTTATAGTTAATATATAGTTATAGTTAATATATAGTTAATATAGCTATTATAGTTTATAGTTATAGTTTATGTTCCCTGAAGATAGCCTCGTGAGGAAAACATAAATTCATTTACAAATGTAATTACATTTGTTTAGTAACAATAAATGCAAATTAATTGAAGCATTTAGAAATATACCTTTATGCATATTCTTCATTCACATATCTATAAATGCCTAAAATCCCATCAAGGCATGCTCTTTTCAGTTATCATTTTATACCCTGAAGATGACTGCATGCGTTCTGTAGTTGAAATTACTCGAAATTGGTCAATAACGGCTGAATAAATCACATCATTAAGTTACATATACATCAGATAATAATTCAAAAGTAAGGGAATGCCAAATTGCTGTTAATTTGGCATTCCCATACTTTTGAATTATTATCTGATGTAATTTATGCATGTGTAACTTAATGATGTGATTTATTCATCCGTTCCAATTTCGAGTAATTTCAACTACAGAACGCATGCAGTCATCTTCAGGGTATAAAATAATAATTGAACAGAGCATGCCTTGATGGAATTTTAGACATTTATATACATGTACATGCGAATGAAGAATATGCGTAAAGGTATATTCATAAATGCTTAAAATTTCATCAATGCATTCTCATTTTTTATACCCTGAAAATGGCTACGCTCAGTATAGTTGAAATTAATTGGTTCATGATCTAATAAATTAGCATCATATCGGCAATCCTATTTTCACTTTCATTTAGAATGTCCAACCAAAGAGGCATCATCTCTACGTGATTGTTGGCTGTTTATAAATATCTTAAAAGATTTCCAAATTAGACTTGACTTGACCCACCCTCTCAATCATGTTTGCAAGTGGACAGGCATTTGCTATAGTTATTTTTCATGATTGTTAGCTGTTTGTAATTGTCTTTAAAGATTTCCAAAAATGCGCTATTGGTCCACACTCGCAATCATGTTCTCATATGGATATATATTAGTCATATGTACTTCCTTTTTATACTGGTCGTCAGCTACATATTTGCTTTTGAAAATTCCCAGACTGAACACTTTATCTCCTTCGTAATCATCCCAATTTCGTCATTTGTTTTATGACACATTTTTCATCGGAACTTGTCTAGTGCTCATGTAATACATATAGTGATTCTTGTCGTTTTATTATTTTTTGACTGGAAATAATAGCAGGTCGGGTAATTAATGTGATGCTATTGATTTTAAGCAGCATAATTACATGAAGTGAATAAAAGCTCATGTCGTTTTCCTATCTTTTATGTTAAATGTACATGTATGTTCCTATTTATTTTAATTATGTTAAATTCTATAACTTCTTTTTATGCGTCAATAATATTCAATATTTTTTGCATCAAGCATCTTACTGCGCATTTTAGACCAAAGTCGTTGTATCTCAAAAAGATATCATTAATGGAGACCGGACACTACCAGGCCAGCACAACCGATGGCAGAGAAGCATACCACGTAGGCCGACATTTACTTTTGAGGTGAGTCGCTAAAATAATTTCTTGTGCGATTATTTGTCACTGCCTCCGAATGTTTTGGTTTTAGCAGCATTGAGTTTTTCTGCTGTTAATCCTTGGAACATTTCGTAGCAGGATGACACCGATCAGCAGCATTTTTATAATGTATAAATATTGTAGGGCTATTCTTGTCACTGTCTCCGAATGTTTTAGCTTTAGTAGCATGAGTTTTTCTGCTGTTAATCCTTGGAGCATTTCGTAGCAGGATGACTTTGATCAACGATATTCATCGCTATCAACAGCAAATTTCTTCAATATTTTGCTACAACGTCAAGTAGGCTATAACTGTAATTTCATAAAAAGAATGTGAACATATAATTAGATGTCGGCGGCTGTCGGGGAATTGTCGGAGGCTGTCGGGGAATTGTCGGTGGCTGTCGAGGAATTGTCGGTAGTGTGTCGGCGAAACAGTCGGGAATTGTTGGCTCACCGATTCGTCGGCAGATAGTCGGTGAATTAGGACCTTTGCCGTCATTAAGCCAAGTCGGCTTCCCGACAATGGACCGACAGTTCACCGACAGTTTTTTCCACCGGGAGGAGAACTGATTCCCACAAGTAGAGACTCCACTTATATAGTTTGTGGCGATCAGCTGATGACGTAATCTTAATCATCCAAAACTTTAAACACTTCTATCTCCGGTTCTAGTGCTCCGATTGACTTCAAATTTTGACAGTCACGTTCCGGTGAAAAAAAATGTCGGTGAACTGTCGGTCCATTGCCGGGAAGCCGACTTGGCTTAATGACGGCAAAGGTCCTAATTCACCGACTATCTGCCGACGAATCGGTGAGCCAACAATTCCCAACTGTTTCGCCGACACACTACCGACAATTCCCCGACAGCCACCGACAATTCCCCGACAGCCTCCGACAATTCCCCGACAGCCGCCGACATCTAATTATATGTTCACATTCTTTTTATGAAATTACAATTATAGCCTACTTGACGTTGTAGCAAAATGTTGAAGAAATTTGCTGTTGATAGTGATGAATATTGTTGATCAAAGTCATCCTGCTACGAAATGCTCCAAGGATTTACAGCAGAAAAACTCATGCTGCTAAAGCTAAAACATTCGGAGGCAGTGACAAGAATAGCCCTACAATATTTATACATTATAAAAATGCTGTTGATCGGTGTAATCCTGCTACGAAATGTTCCAAGGATTAACAGCAGAAAAACTCAATGCTGCTAAAACCAAAACATTCGGAGGCAGTGACAAATAATCGCACGAGAAATTACTTTAGCGACTCACCTCAAAAGTGAATGTCGGCCTACGTGGTATGCTTCTCTGCCATCGGTTGTGCTGGCCTGGTAGTGTCCGGTCTCCATTAATGATATCTTTTTGAGAGACAACGACTTTGGTCTAAAATGCGCAGTAAGATGCTTGATGCAAAAAAATATTGAATATTATTGACGCATAAAAAGAAGTTATAGAATTTAACATAATTAAAATAAATAGGAACATACATGTACATTTAACATAAAAGATAGGAAAACGACATGAGCTTTTATTCACTTCATGTAATTATGCTGCTTAAAATCAATAGCATCACATTAATTACCCGACCTGCTATTATTTCCAGTCAAAAAATAATAAAACGACAAGAATCACTATATGTATTACATGAGCACTAGACAAGTTCCGATGAAAAATGTGTCATAAAACAAATGACGAAATTGGGATGATTACGAAGGAGATAAAGTGTTCAGTCTGGGAATTTTCAAAAGCAAATATGTAGATGACGATCAGTATAAAAAAGGAAGTACAAGTATGAAAATATATATCCATATGAGAACATGATTGCGAGTGTGGACCAATAGCGCATTTTTGGAAATCTTTAAAGACAATTACAAACAGCTAACAATCATGATTAATAACTATAGCAAATGCCTGTCCACTTGCAAACATGATTGAGAGGGTGGGTCAAGTCAAGTCTAATTTGGAAATCTTTTAAGATATTTATAAACAGCCAACCATCACGTAGAGATGATGCCTCTTTGGTTGGACATTCTAAATGAAAGTGAAAATAGGATTGCCGATATGATGCTAATCTATTAGATCATGAACCAATTAATTTCAACTATACTGAGCGTAGCCATTTTCAGGGTAAAAATGTGAGAATGCATTGATGAAATTTTAAGCATTTATGAATATACCTTTATGCATATTCTTCATTCGCATGTATATAAATGTCTAAAATTCCATCAAGGCATGCTCTGTTCAATTATTATTTTATACCCTCAAGATGACTGCATGCGTTCTGTAGTTGAAATTACTCGAAATTGGAACGGATGAATAAATCACATCATTAAGTTACACATGCATAAATTACATCAGATAATAATTCAAAAGTATGGGAATGCCAAATTAGCAGCAATTTGGCATTCCCTTACTTTTGAATTATTATCTGATGTATATGTAACTTAATGATGTGATTTATTCAGCCGTTATTGACCAATTTCGAGTAATTTCAACTACAGAACGCATGCAGTCATCGTCAGGGTATAAAATGATAACTGAAAAGAGCATGCCTTGATGGGATTTTAGGCATTTATAGATATGTGAATGAAGAATATGCATAAAGGTGTATTTCTAAATGCTTTCAATTTTAAAATGCTTAAATTAATTTGCATTTATTGTTACTAAACAAATGTAATTACATTTGTAAATGAATTTATGTTTTCCTCACGAGGCTATCTTCAGGGAACATAAACTATAACTATAAACTATAATAACTATATTAACTATATATTAACTATAACTATATATTAACTATAAGTTAGATAAATAGTCCGGCAACCAGAAGTTACTTAATTAATTGTCATTAATTTTTTTTTCATAAAATGATGTAGTAACTAACTTGGCATTCCCTTACTTTTGAAATGTTTACATTAAGTGTACGCATTTTTTTCACAATTGCATCAGTTATGGCTTTCCTATTTTCATTTGTATTTCGATAACAGTATCAGTGCAAAAAAGAAGCAACGAACCAATAGAAGCATGATTACAATGTCAATATAGTCCTGTTTCCACAAAACGGACCATATGCACTTTTTTACATGCAGGATTTTTACAGTTTTTATCATCGTTGTGTTGTCACTAAACCAATTTTAGATAGATGAAGATTGCGACTACACAATTCAAAAGTCTTTGTCATTCAGTAACTCGTCCGAAACGTTTAGCCTTGGTTCATCAGGCCAAGAGAGCCGATAGTGTAGGCCTAATCACTGCAACATAGAAGTTTTATAACCTATTTCGAACACGAATACTTACTATCGCTTTAATGGTTGATTATTGCTTGACATCATTGATTATTGATCACTCATTCTTGAGAAGAAAAAATATTATTAATAGACTTATTCATAAAAAGGATTAACTTTTCTTATTGAATACTATTATTTATATCTATAAACTTTATTAAACTACATCTTTATTTACTGAGTTAAAAGATAAAAACTGTTAAACTCACTAAATGAGGATACTAAGCTTGCGACCGATATCCCTGAAAATAACTACTTGAACTATTACAGTATATAAGATTTCACTATGGGTTAAGCAAAATTAATTTTTGCCATTATCAAAATGAAATCGTACGTCAAGTTGTACCCGTCCTTTGCTGAAGATAGTTGGGTCTCCAGTTATGTTAAGAGAAACTTCACTGTCAACACCTTTGACAGCATCGATAAAAGAAGTACAGCTCTAACTCTCCTGGCATCGAAGCTGGAAACAAATAAAATCTCGTCTCAAGTGTATGGTCGCTCTGATAGAGATTTCGTTATTAACAAACGCTCGCGTAAATCAAAAACTATTTTAATGAAAATAAAGTTGTTCTAAATATTGATTTTATTAGTGATAGTTTTCACGCAAAATTAATTATCGTATTCGTAAATATAAACTTGACATTAAATTCGCAAATTAAAGTAACATGAAATTGTTGCCTATTTCGAAACAAGAATAATAATAATACACGCTAACTTATTGTTTTCTTTGTAGTAACTTCTTAATCATAATAATTGCAATATTAGTTTTGTTGTTTATCCGTTTATTTGTCATTTTAGCTCTAATAGTTACATAGATGATCTTCACGCCCTTTTCGTTTGAGATTTGATGAACATCGCAATGTAGCCACCGCAGTGGGTGGTTCAATGTGCCCCACGCATGAGGCACATTGAACCACTTTGGTAGAAATTTCAAAATTAAAATTGTGAGGAGATTAATTGTCACAAAAACAAGAATGGAGATGCAGCAAGTCCTCTGACTGATCGCTGTTTGAAATGTACCGCGAACTGTATTGAAGACTGACGTCAGTATATTGCTAACTTTGGATTGCCCTGTCAAAGCCAGTCACAACTATAATTCGAGAATTGATTTGTACTTCGTTGTGATTGCCTGGCATGATGTTATTAAATATAAATACACATGTCAACGGATTCTCATCGAAGATCGCACCCACAAACTGAAAGCTGTAACAAATACGCGAGTGACTCACAACCAAAAGTAGTTTAGCTTAAATTAATATTGGCAGCTATTCGATTAAGCAATCAAGCAGATTTTTGGAGTCATAATCACACATTTTCACTAAAAGTTGACGTATCTTGATGAACAATACGTCAAATAAAAGCCTAGGATTTGACTGTTCATCTCATGCGGGTTTCATCTCTTCATCAACGGGAATTCATGTTTAAAAATTATGATTTATGAAATGGGTTTACTTCTGTAGAGGCACATTAGGTAATGAGTACACGTGTAATATATTGTCATCAATTCATCATGAAAAATGCAAATTATTATATCATTGTAATAACATCTGGATAAGCTTAACGATGTAAAATGTGGAGCGCCTTTATTTCTGAACAAATATTGCCAGTGATAGACCTATGAGCACAATAATAAAATTACTAAATCCTGTACAGATTATAACTAACAACCGATGGAGAGAAATATTTATAGATCAGCTTACCTATTAACAACATGATTGTTCGAGTCATAGCAATGACTTACATTTTGCATAAATTAGTCAATTCCGTTTCTTAGATTGTGTCATTCGTTTCCAAAAGATAATAAAATCGATTGCCATGTATCCTGATTCCATGGATGTAGAAGTCGAATGACAAATCATGAAATATACGATTGAAACTTTGAAAGCGTGGAGACAATTCAATGTTAAATGATTCTGAAGAAAAATGAGATAACACTGCGCACTCGGAAGTCGTAATATATGTGTAATTTGTTGGGAGATGTATTGAAGGAAGCCAATCTAAGAGATCCTCGAAATTGGTGATATCATCCTTGGGAATTTGAATTTTCAAGTTTCCATTCTTGTGTTCTCTCCTTCCATGCGAGCCGTTGCCGCTGATGCGTTTTCCACAAAAAGTTTGGTTTGGTTGATGAAGATGCCGAGGTATAGTAAGATGGAAAGTTGTTGAAAACACTGGGAACTGCCGAAGATTTGAGTTGCAATAGTTTCAATTCTTTTCCGGGGAACGCTTAGATGATCTTGAATTGTTGACTTGTCTTGATCAAATCATTTTCGAGGAAGTGCAGAGAACAAATTCGCGAAGACAAGGTTGGAAGGAAGACGCTTCTTTGGCCAAAATTATCGACATCCTCTCGTTTAATTGCTCTTTGTCTTATCCATTTGTCGCGAAGAGTCTGGTCATGAGATAATGCAAAAAACGAAATATGCACATTCGTTGAGTTATCTGATGTGCTCTTGTGCACTTGCTGTTTATTATCGTAGGACGTAGACTGATCTGCAGGGCGCGCTGCTTTCCCAGTTAGGCGCACGCATAATATGTTTTGAGACAAGCTAAGCAACTTGATGCTATAGCAACGCATCGATCAATCAGATGACGCTTGCCTCACATATTTGCATGCAGATTCGGCAGATCACTGTGAGGACGAAGGACAAAGGCAGAATTATGACTGCGTGTGCACACACTGTTGTCCTGTCCTGTATGAAACTTCCCGTGAACAGCAGCTCAATGAATTGTTAATGAATTGCGCTTTGCGCTATCGAACAATGAAATCTATCAGTCCTGAGTCTGTATAGAGTGTGGACTATTCGTGAAAATCTATTTGTGCTCTAGATATCTCACAATGGCTAGAAATAGAAGGTTGGAAGAAGCTCTTTCAAAAGGAATTACCCTAATTCATGGTCGTTCGGAGATAGCGAAAATAGACAGATAAATGACTACTTAAAACAACGCAACAATGTGTTCTGAGCAGGGTTTTCAACTTTCAAAAAATTTTTTTCTTTCGTTTGCTTTCTCGTAGCGTTTGAGTACTAGCAACATTTTCTGCGCTGCAGCAAAGAATGTGCAACAGTTTAATGCACCGATTAAAATCGAGCTGTTTTAATGTAGGATTGTATACACACATAATACATTAACATGCGTTTTTCTTCTTGTCAGGATGTTCTGTGAATTTCCATGTAATTCTATCTACATTTTGAATCACTCAAAAAGAAAATACAAGTAACGGAGACAGAACTGTTGACCCATAGCTAGCTGCCCCATATGTAGACATGTATTGATATATTAACTTACCACATGCTGCCGGAAATCTGGTCCTGATATCTGGTATTAGGAATTCTGTAATCCTTTTTGCAAGAGGTTGCCATCTTGTCTTTCATCTGTGCCACTTGCAAAGAAGCAGAATGTGCTGAATATGCTCCTCGAGCGCAGCAGGAGTCCTTCTGTTGTAAATCACAGCAGTGTTTAAATTAAATAGATCACACGAATTGGAGTGAACGAGATTTGCTAATAATTGTCCAATCAGAGTTGCTGTCGGCATATATGGAGAACATGCCGACACTTTCCGATTTTCTAATCATCATGTCGGTGCAGCCGTCACTTAACCGATGGGTACCGACAACACCTGTGTCGGCATTCACTCGGTGCGCCGACACGGTTGACAGCCGACACTGGCCGACTATTTGCCGAGAAATCGCCGACGATTTTTTTCACCTGGGTTTTCTCGCTCTCCCCTTTCAATTAGGCCATCCCTCGACTCTCTACGATTACCAGAAGCCGAGTTGAAAAAGGTTCCAAAATCTTGGAAAATAAGCCGAAATTCGATTTTAAACATGCTCTCATTTGGAAACGAAACCTTCCACACATCTGAAAAGATAGGATCCTAGAGAAAAAAGTGCGGTCTTGCCCCTAAAAGAAACACGAGCTCTTCATTCACTTCCATTCCTGAGTGAGTCGTCACCAAAGTAGGCTACAATTTAACATTTTCACGAAAAATCCCGTGTTGAGACGCAGTGTGAAGAAAATTTTCGACTTTTTCCCTCCGATTCACTTGAAACTCACCCTCTAGATGCAGAATAGCACGCTGATTCCAAATCTGGTCTCAGTTTTCTCATACGATGGTAACCCTTAGAGCCATTTTCGTAAAAATTCCAACTCTGTCTTTTTTTGGTGATTGTCAAAAATCTTAAAGTCACTCTCACACCTCAACGAACGAACGTAGAGACACGCCGTTTCTTCCACTGAATTTGTCTCACTCTTGGCTTTCAAACGCGCTTTTGCACGACTTTCTACCATCTCTAGAACCAAAGTTGGAATAAACGCTGCCGGGGGGGGTCAGCACTTTTTCTCTCCGATTGAGCTCGAAACAACCTCTCTAACCCAAAACTTCACGTAGAATCCGAATCTGCCCTCCGTTTTCCCATCCGAGTCCTCCTTCTGCGCGAAATAAGGCCTTTCTCATCCCAAAACGTCCAAAACCTACATTTTTCTAACTGTCGTTTTTCAGAGATTCCTACCATTTTCAAGTCATTTTCCACTCTAAACCCAGGAAAACGTGGACATATTATGCTTTCCACTGCATTTTAATCACTCTTAGCTTTCAAACGAGCTATCGCACGACTTTCTACCATTCCTACAAGCCAAGATCGAAGTCTCGTCCAGACAGGGGGGCGGAGTCAGAACTTTTTCTCTCCGATCCCGCTGGAAACAACCTCACTAACCAAAAATCTCAAGTAGAATCCGAATCTGCCCTCGGTTTTCCCACCCGAGACCTCCTTCATGCCGAAACAGGGCCTTTCTCACCCCGAAACGTCCAAAACCCACCTTTTTCTAACTCTGTCGTTTTTCAGAGATTCCTACCCTCACAGGAGAGTTCCTTCTTCCTTCCTTCCAGAGGGGGGGGAGGGAACAGTTTCCTCCGCTCGGACCCATCCCTTCCAGCACATCCTTGGCCACCTCCCTCGCTTCCTTCCTTCCTTCCAGAGGGTGGGGATGAGTCAGCATGATGACTCATCATTTCACATTTTGGCCTTGCGTCTGCAATGGACTCACTACCTCTTGCCATGGACCTTATTGGAAGCCGTTTCTCAGAATTGTCTACTTGCCAGCCCGAGTTTTATTGTAGGTATGTGGATGACTGTTTTGCCATTTTTAGAGCTGAAATAGACGGCAAACAGTTTTTAGATTTTTTTGAATAGTATTGATGAAAAGATCACTTTCACAATGGAACGTGGCTCTGAAAATTTGATTTTTCTTGATAGTAAAATTAAAATTGATCAAGGGAACTTTGACGTTTCCCATCACTTGAAAGAAACCAACACTGGCATCTATATACCTGCGTGTTCCTCAGCGCCGTCTACCTACAAGGTACAAGGTTGCAGCTGTGCGTGCTCTGTTTTCACGTGCTTTTAAGATTTGCTCCAGTGAAGAAAATTAGAGCAAGGCTGTCTCTCTGATTTCTGAAATTTTTCTGAGAAATGGCTATGATACACGGGTTATAGATCGGATTAAAAGGCAAACTGAAAGGAATCTGTCTCTCCACAAAACAATATCTGACAGTGAGACTTCCAGCAGTGTTTACTGGACTGTTCCTTACATTGAGAGTAAAAGCAATGACTTGAAAAGGAGGATCAAAAACATCAACATTGATCTTGCTGATAAAGTTAAAATTGTTCCTGTTTTTGTGACTGATAAAATCCAAAACTATTTCAATTACAAGGATAAAATTGCGTAAAAAGATGTAAAACCTTATGTTGTGTATTTATACACGTGTGATCGCTTCCCAATGCGATATATCGGCTCCACGAGGCGCCATCTTGCCATTCGTGTAAGTGAGCACTTGAAAGGATATCCCTCTCCTACTCAGGTGTCGATGCATGAACATCCTAAAAGTGAAAATTTCTCGATTATTGGCTAATCTAGAAATCTTCTGTTTCTGGAATCTAGTGTCCTAAAAAACAACACAAATTATCTCTCTAATGAAAGAAACAGCTCAGTACAACTGTACTTGAAATTGTAATTGCAGAATGCAATATCTAGGTCGGTGCCATGGTCAGACAGCTACTGGTGACTTGAACTCTTTTTATCACTCATTTGTGCATTTCCTGCATTTTGTATATAAGCTCACATTGTCATTGGAGTCAGATTTTACCGCTGAAGATGGAATGTTAGCATTCTGAAACATGTTCGATCATTACAGGAAACTTTGTTTTCTGTTTTTTAAATATATATATATATATATATATATATATATATATATATATATATATATATATAGAAATTATCAATTCTCAAAATATGCAAAACTTTTAACTATAGCACTTTTAAAACTTTTGACTATATTTGTGCTATAGTTAAAAGTTTTGCATATTTTGAGAATTGATACTTTATTTATATTTTACCGAATATTGAGTTGATCCATTATTGCTCCATTATATAGGAATGCATCACCGCAGGACAGTCATTCACAGTGTACGTTCCCTCCTAACATCATGGCTCCTTTATGAATTAACATTGAAGGAAATATAGGTGCGGGAAAGACCACGCTGATTGCGTGGCTCCAAGTGGCTGCGGAGACAAATCCGGTGTTGCAGACGCTAAACTTTAGTTTCGAGCCCAATCGTGATTGGACTAATGTTCACGGCTCGGACATGCTCAGTTTGAACTATGCGAATCCCTCTCGTTGGGCTTTCACATTCAATCTACATGTTTTGAATACACTAGCCAAGCGACGGCTTGCAAAACAAAGTACTAATGCACGCGTTACCATCTACGAACGGTCTGTTGGGGCGAAACGGAAGATATTTGTGCAACACTCATACAACTGGGCCTTTCTGACTGATGCCGAGCACGTCATCTTCAAGAAGATAGCGCCTTGTTGCTCATTCTATCATCCGAATCCAGCTGATTGTTACATCTATTTGAGAACAGCACCACGAGCATGCTAGGTACGTGTCTTGCAGCGGAAGTCTGCACATGAGCTGCAATCAAATGAATTTACTTTAGAATGGATTGAGTCGTTGCACGAGCTGCGACATGAATCCTGGCTGGCCACTAATGATTTTTCTTACATCATTTACGGAAACAATTCCCTGGCCAAAGTTGTGGAGACTGCTATAGACTTCATTGAAACCTTTGTTAATGAATATAAAGACTAGTGTGTTTGTGGCTTAAAAAAATAAATAAAGCTCACTCTCTTTCATCCCCGTTGCGAGTGTTCAAGTGAAAGTTGACCCAGGAAAGGCCATGCACGGCTTGCGGGCGAAAAGCAAATTTTTCTAAGTTATTTAACATCATGAAAACCAGTGCGTAGTTTACGGACACTAGAAATTTTCTAGGCTATTTCCCATGGAAAATGAAAATACGGGTCATAAAAGTTGATTATTATGCATACGAAATAAAAACTTTTTCACTCTCACCAACCGGTTTCGCTTTCCAAGTTAAAGTTGAAAGAAAAATAGCAATTATCATCCAAATTTATTACCAGAAATTTCCATGAAAATGTTTTGACCGTTAGTAGAAATGATTGTTCCGCACGTTCAATTAGTGGCTAATGTACGTTCAGATTTCAGTTTGCCATGAGGGTGATACATGAAGGGATGTTGACTGTAACACACTTTGAGATATGGTATCAAACGTGGGAAATTCTTTTCCCATTCATCAAAAAGAAGCTGTCTCGAAACAGAGCGAAAGGCAGTTTTGAAATCTATCTTCAAGATGACGAGATCCAAGTCATTCCAGTGATTCTCACCGACATGCCTGGTTTTAGGGACTACTTTTTCTGTTACCCCAGAAATTGAAATGCCAAGTTGGTGAGGTGATAAGTGTTGTCTTACAGTTTCCATGAAAATGACACACAAACATTTGCTCGCCAACCTTCTCAGAACGTTTCCAACTGCTATCGGTCGAACATCACCCGGCAGTCCATTTGGCTTGTTCATGGCTGTTAGAAATGCGCATCCAAGATATGGCAAGACTGATTCCGGGATATTCCCGAAATTATAAGGTTCATGAGAGATTTCAAAGCAGTGAGTAACGAAGTAACCATTATCCTACGAGACGAGACACTGAAGCTGAGCTTCTCTGGGAAGTATGTAAAGATGTCGCTGTAGAGCCTGAACTGATTCCCATGGAAGGATATCCCTTTATCCTTAAGGCCATGTGTTTTGCAACTACTGTTTACATGGTCGACTTCGTTCTTAATAATGTCTTGGATGTCTTCTCTGTCAGAACGTGGAATCACTGCGACAACGTCATCGGCGTATTTTGCCAGGTAGGCTCCGGCATTGAATGGTCTTAGTGAACTCATATGAATGGCAAATAAAAATGGTGCTAACACGGCTCCTTGAGGCACTCCAGAAGTAATATTCTTTACACAAGTATTGATATCATTGAAGAACACCTGTTGTTGTCTGTCACGTATATAGCTGCGGCACCAGGTAATGAAGTCTCTTGGCAGCTCATTTTCACTGAGTGTGTCGAAAAGAGCTCGATGCTTCAAATGATAGAATGCCTTAGCCATGTCGAAGAATATTAGCAGGACACCCGAGCAATCTACCTCGTCCAAATGACGCGTGATGGTATCATGCAAAAATATGTGAACATGAGTTGTAGAGGTTGAGGGTCTAAAACCAAACTGATCGTTTCCGTATTTGGATACGAAGGTGGTGCGCATGTTCTTCACAATAAGTTTTTCAAGGATCTTGGAACAGATGGATAAATTCGATAAAGGTCGTAGCGAATCGAGTGAAGGATGGGCGTTTTTCGGTATCGGTATCATATTTTCTAGCTTCCATTGGCTTGGGAATTTCATTGTGGCTATTGAAAATTTGTGTAAATGCGCGACGGGTGTTGTTCGGTGCTCACTTGCAATCTTCAAAAGTCTGGGTGAAAAGCCATCGTTACCAGGTGCTTTGTTGGCCTTCAGATATTGAAGTGATTTTTGCATCTTCCACTGAAATGTCAATTTTCCAGTTATCAAGTTTATGAGAACTTTCTCGTTGATCGGTTAGTTGGTCATGATCAGATAATGAGAATAAGGTCAATAGATTGTTGTAAATAGACTCGACGGCATCGCTAACATTATTATATTCAGACATGATTTTATGAAAGGATTTCATGCGCTTTTTGTTTGTCTCACAATTCACCACAGACTATAATCCATTTGAATTGTTTTCCTTGCTTTTAAACCAATATCATTTGACTTTGTGAATTTCTTCTCTTGGCTTGATTTTGAGATACTCGTACAGCGTCCATTGGTTGGAACGGAAAGTATCATACATTCGATTTATTTAACTTTTTATCTTTGGTGTTATCCATGACTTGTCTTTGTTTGTCTAAGTAACATATGTGAAAGGAATATGCGCTTTAGCTGCATTCAGTATATTGTTGAATATTTCACATTTTTCGTTGAGAGATTGCGATGATCTGTGGAAGGTCGTCCACGGATAATTGTTCAAGAATTGTAAATAATTTGAAATGCTACTTTCACGGTAATCGTAGACTTTAATGACAGTTTTCTCAGGAAGTTTGGACGTGAATTTCAGTGGTCTCAACAGAACCATATTGTGATCAGCACTTCCCAGTGGCAGCAGTGTATCTGCAGGCTGATATTCCAGGGATAAGTCAGCATCGATTAGAATTTTATCCAAAATCGAGTAACCTCTAGTACAATAAGTCATATATTTCGTGTCCAATGCCCGAGATAGTAGATAGATCCTCTTGATAGATAGCGCGCTACGCGCAATCGGAAATTTCTAATTTATGCCCGCCAATACATCACTCCGCTTTGTAGTCCAACCAGTGGCTGTTGAGATGTGCGGTGCCATTGGGGATTCGACCAAGAACTTCTTGGAATCTTAGGAGGCGTCTCACAATGACAACAAAGACAGGCGGGAGGCTGCGTGGCTGATGCAGAGAATAAGTCTCGACATCCATTGACGGAATGGGGTCTGTTTGGTAGGAGCAAGGAAGTAGGACTTTTATATGAACTTTTATTACTTATAGTAGTCATCCATTTGCAAAATATTTCTTTTTCTTGAAATAAAAATATGTATTTAATTCAGTGTATTTTCGATGGAGCTGCAACTTTCCAATTATGCCCTCCGTTTTCACATATCTATCTTAAACATCATCATGTGATGCGGTGCATAGAAGATTCTGTAGTCATTCAACAGACAGAGAGAGAGAGAGAGCCAAGCTGATCTCAGTCTTAATATCTGTGGTGAATTAGGTTTACGCTCTGTAAGGAAACCGCATCAGCAGCCTACTCATCATCAATTATCAGTACATGCTCTCCATCGGTATATATGAGCGAAGTAGTAGAACTTTTCAATAGACAAGTTGAATTATGCGACCAAATCAATGTGAATGATATTTCCGGCAGTTGTATCAGACAGGGACATCTATGATTAATATAAGATATCTAAGGGACGTTCAACTCCCATACCATGTGCTGGACTGGAGGCCAGTGACTTCGATAAACTTGATTAATGACGATAATGTGTATCTGGATAAAACCATGGACCAAATGGCAAACAATTCGCTTCCTTGTTGTGAAGTACATCAGAATCCAGCTGAATTGATTGCTGAACATTCTAATTAGTACGACCGGCCCAGTCTTGCAGAGAAATTGTCGGAAGAATCTGTACAGTGTACATGTACAGATACAAGCATATCATCGATGGTCAATTTCAAACAAATTGTGACTTTCTATTTTCATTGATTTCCCCATAGTCTTATCTAAAACCTACTCCTGCATAATAATTTGGACCACTGGTGGACTTTATTCGAGAATTCATGAGCAATGAAGCGATGTAACATGTATGATTTATTTCCGTCCTTGTATTTCTCAACTTTCATTAAATGAAAATTGATGGCTACTTTTGTCACAGTGACACACGAATGTTTTCATATTCACCGACGAAATTTACACAGATTTCGTAATCAATTTAAATCCTTATCAATGCTATTTCTGAATTGCCCAATACGGTAGGACCTTAAAATCGTGGAAAGTCATCAACCACCATCGCTTGTTTTGCTTTTTATTCAATATGATCTTCGCATTTTATGAATCACTGACATCATAATCACATTTCATTTGTTCCTAGGAGTTTGATCATAAATTGAAGGCCTCCTCACAGATGATGCTCTATAATCACGAGATGTCTAATAAGAGATAAAAATATATTGACATCAGTAACCACTCATCACGAGGCGGCGTACTTGGAAAGACAACGCTGGTCGTGCTTTTCCACCTAAATCTTGATAAAGGATCTTCCGAAGGAATGGATATTCAAACGACTACTCTTCCTTAACTTTCAGCATTTTCATTTGCCTTACCAATCAAATTATTATCAATTTTTAACGTTTCAATTTGTTTTTTGTTCGTTTCTGATTGCATCATCGGTAGATTTTCTTTAGATTTTAATCATGTCTTCTACTTGTAGCCTATAACAATGAATAAGGCACGGGAAATATTGCTGCAATGATTGTAGTAGCAAGTGAAATCATTACTGATCAGTTATGACTGCTTTTAGCAAAAGAAATAGATTATCAAAAATTTTCCAGGAAGAGTCCACAATTCTCCGAAAAAGCACTACTGAATCGATTTTCGCAAAGCATGTATAAAATGGACAGAATCTACACCAATAGCCATTGATGCTGCGTGCCGTAGGTGAACCATTTCAATCAATCACTAGCAGTTGATATAGCAGCTATTATTGACAGTTGCTTATTCTTATGAGAGTTTTGTAATTCTGTAGTCACTTCTTGACTGGGTCCAGAAACTTCTTTCAATAGACTCCCCGCATGAATGAGCGTTTTAGAGTACTGGATAATTGTTTACAACTTGTTTCACGGTTTCATCCAGATGTGCACAAACAATCGTCATTAATCAAATCTACCAAAGACTCCAGTCCAGTACATGGTATGGGAGTTGAACGTCACTCAGATATCTTATATTAATCATAGATGTCCCTGGTAGCAGACGAAAGAATTTATCAAAGAAAATCGACAAGAAACAGTATGATGAACTACTATCGAAATCTTTGACAACTGGGGATCGAGTTCGTCTACTTTTGGTTTCAGCACCTCAGACTTCTGACTGGTTATCGGCCACTCCTAGTCCAGGTCTTGGTCAACGACTTGAACCAAATGAGGTTATATTATTGGTCAGGCTGCGTCTGAGACTTCCAATCACTGAGGAAGCCATGACGTGTCCAATGTGCCCAGAAAAAGCATTGGACAGTTGCGGTTTCCATGGATTAACTTGCAAATGCGGACCAAGCATTGTTCGGCGTCATAGTGAAATCCGGAATATCATTTATGGTCTTTGCTGTCAAGCATCTCTGAATCTTCGTCTACGTGTAGAACAAGGTGCTGGAATCGATCACTCACGGGAATTCTCCCGTCCTGCACACATTTTGGTGCTATCTTGGTCTCTCGGACAGGCTGCAGCACTTGACATCACCATGCCACACCCGCTGAAACCCTCTATCATTGACGAAGCGAGTACGAATGTTGATTTCTGTCTAGGAGCGGCCTCAAAGAGAAAACGTGCTGGAAATGGACCAAAATGTGACGAATTGGGTTGGTGATGTATCCCAATGGCGGTGAAGGTGCACGGAACTTGGTCAGAGGAAGCTTCAGCGCGGCTATATCAAAGATATGTGACGAATCAGCAATTGGCATGAATAATGATCGACATCAGGTGCGAAGAGAGAGTTTCCAGCGACTGGGCGTTGCATTAACCAGGGCCAATAATCGAGCTTCAATTTAGCTGTTGGAGCAGCAACGTTCGTCCAAGATACATTTTGCCTTGTTCAATTTAGTAATTGTGAAGTCGACGCATAACAGACAGAAATTGATAAAATCAAAACACGATAAAACAGCAGGTCTGATTGGAGACCTAGCCATGAAGACCTAACCATGGAGATTGTCGGAGGGTCGAGGAAAGCAGTTGGGTGATACGCCAACACCAATTCAAATGTTGCATGTCAAAAGGCACGATGAATATCGAAAGATTTAAACAGGAGGAATTACGTTCCCACAAGAGTGCTGATAGTAAGCATTGATAGTTCACCATTTTTGTATGTTTCTTGAAATGCATTTTGACATTTGATATTCGCTTTACGTTCTATCAGCGAAAATTGGGAACTGACAACAACTTTTGATACAACAGGTTGATTTTACTGATCATTATAATCTTTTCATATATAAATACAATATTCTGCTCTAGGGTAATTGCAATACTGAATATCTCCGAACAACTGTACCGGATGAAAAAATGAATCGTACAAATGGATTACAAAAATTGAAATTTCCATTCTGTAATCTACATAAGCAAAAGTATTGTTTCACTTGATAAAATGCTCGCCAATTGCATTTGACTTTACTAATCAATTTTCAAGTCGTCGTATGTTCTTTCAATCTTTTGATCAAAATTTCCTGTAAAAATGAACAAATTGTAGACCTAATTTCTTCTCAACTTTTTGGTGTTTATCCCCATTGTGATACGCATACTTCGCAGTCAGTCTTTTTAAAAAATTTAAGGAACTGGCTAGGTCATACCGTACAAATCATGATGATTGTGTGTGAGTCATTCGATGTAGTACGTTATAATGGTCTGTCTCTCTTTCTGTACATTGTTTTTAAAAAGTGCTCCTGTTAAATGACTTGGTGAATTATCTACAGCAGGGGACAAAGGTTTGCAACATTTGATGAGATCCTTACTCAGCTGTTACTCATAGAGTTCTTTATCGTCATTGTTGAGATTTGGGAAGTAAAGCAAGCGACGTTTTCTATTTATAGCAACTTTTCTGTAGTGTAATCCATAATTCATTCGCAATAAATATGGCAACACAAAGACCGATTGAATCTGAAAATCCTCCTCATATGAAAGTAAAGTTCTACTGGAATGTCCACCAACCTTTGAATCGCTGTCTCACTGCAACTTCTATTTTTCCACTTTATTGTTGACGTTTAGTGAAATGACGACGTTTAGTCATAATTTAACAAGAATCGAGAACAGAGGTGCATAACATGCGGCCCGCAGGCCATATCCGGCCCGTGAAGGATTTTTTGTGTCCTGCGAAGTCAAGAGGAAATGCTTCTAAAACATTGCAGATAAAGTAGATAAGTATAGTTCAGGAAGTATAAAATCCCAACTTCCCAAGTTTTATTATTAGATAAATTATTATTATTATTTTATTATAATTATAAAAAATTATTTTGTTTATTAGATAGCTGTGACCATGGCTGCTGAAGTCTAAAACAGCGACTTAGTCATGATCTCCTACCGCCATGTCTCTGTTTTTAGGGTTCACCAATCCGACTTATTTCTCATCCCGGGATCCCCACCAGGATTGGGCTTTGGGATTGGGGGGTCAATCCCGAGATCCCGAAATTTCTTGGTGGTCAATGTATGATTGCATTGTAGACCATATGTCAAGCATAGTATTCTGCTTGCAGTGCATGTCGATATATTCTACTTGCGTACTATGTCGATATATTTGCTGCCTTTAAATTGCAAATTGATAATAAGTTGTCGCTTAGGACTATTGATTGCAAATATACATGTTTTGCATACTTTACAGTACGATGAACATGTACATGCACATCCTGAACAAAGCAAGTTTAATGAATCGATTGTAAATACTTATGTCATGAATGCACGTATGATTAAAGAAAGTGTGATTTGAATATTTTGCTCTCCTACATGAAGTATTATCAAGAGAAAAATACTATACATGTATTATCGAATGTGTGAACTTTCTTACGATGATAGTGTACGTGAGAGTTCAATGCTTTCGCACGTTTTTATGTTTTTAAAACTTCAGCAAGAGATTGGATGACACTGTTCTTGAGATTATGATTAGACCTCATCATGTCATTATTATAAGTTAAGTATACTTGATGCAGACTTACATGTAGATAAAAGGAAGATGAATTATTGATGCAAAGATAAGTGACGGGGTTTTCTCAATAACTATCTTATACAATTTTTCTGATCAAATTCTGGATCACAGTTCTGGGTTTTCTTATTTGTACAGTACATGGTAGACTCAAAAGCAAACTGACAATTTTGATCTGAAATGCAAATAAATTTGATGAACTTTGATAATAAAGATTTTATTCGCGTTTTTTAGTATTACTGTGAGACAGTGCACACTGTTCTACAAATATCACAGACTGTTTCACCACATCAATCCTGGGATTCCGGACCTCAATCTCGGAATCCCGACTGGCCCTAAAACAGCTCTAATCCCGGGATTGTGATCCCTACTCTGTGTATATTGTTTCTTATTTGTCGTAACTGCGCCGATAAATGGTGTTCGCGGACAATAGCAGATTTAGCGTACTCGGATAGCTGTTGAACTAGGAAGAAGTGCAACACTTCCCACTGAGGCATTTGTTATTTTCTGCTGGTACAGTAGATACATATTGCATGCCTATTCATGCAATGTAGTGCATGTATTTCATCAGCCGGTGATTTCATTTTCATCGAACGCTCATGTGGAAATGTTAACACTATTACCAGGGTTGCAGCCCCGCACCGAGTGACACCGCAGCCCGCGCATGCGGTGTGGTGTGGGAATTCGAAAAAACTGGAATTCTGCGTGTTGCGGGACTCTGTGGGGTTTCCCGGGTTTCTACGGCTTTGGAGGCCGCTGTAATTTTTCTAAATGATCTGTATTCAAATTGGTAAAATTTCTTATTGATATGGATTTCCATTGCATATTAAATTTTATTTGAACTTTAGGGTCTCCATAAGTTTTGACTGTTTAAACTCATGAAAAAAATGAATAATCATCTAACTTACTAGCTTGCTTAATGATGAGATGTTGAAAGTAGACTCTGTTTCACTACGTCGTAGACGAGAGAATAATGGCGACGTTTTGATCATGTGGAACAGACATAACGATTTACCTCTTCTACGAACCGGTAACACCGCACCGAGTGACACCGCAGCCCGCGCATGCGGTGTGGTGTGGGAATTCGAAAAAACTGGAATTCTGCGTGTTGCGGGACTCTGTGGGGTTTCCCGGGTTTCTACGGCTTTGGAGGCCGCTGTAATTTTTCTAAATGATCTGTATTCAAATTGGTAAAATTTCTTATTGATATGGATTTCCATTGCATATTAAATTTTATTTGAACTTTAGGGTCTTCATAAGTTTTGACTGTTTAAACTCATGAAAAAAATTAATAATCATCTAACTTACTAGCTTGCTTAATGATGAGATGTTGAAAGTAGACTCTGTTTCACTACGTCGTAGACGAGAGAATAATGGCGACGTTTTGATCATGTGGAACAGACAACGATTTACCTCTTCTACAAAGTACTAAATAATGCACGACAATATTCCTTGCATGTGCAACGTCGTGCATTGTGTTTCAAAGACTGTTCACCTCCGCAGGTGTGATATTGTTAAGGCGGCGAATGCATCGCAAGTGTTTGAATTAATGGTATGCAATCGCACTTTGAAAAAGAATGAATCTCTCATGCAACTGTATGGTGTAAACCACGCATGTGAGGACGACATCGAAATAGAAAACGATTCGAACTGAATTATGATCCTGACGAGTGACAGTATGACAAAAACCATTACCATGCATTTGTCTAGAATAATGCTATAATAGATTTACTTGTATTAGAAATACAGAGATATTATCATTGAAGTAGTAAGCAAAACTCCACTTCTGGACCGCGCAAGATGGCGGCCATCGCTGCGTCCCCCCCCCTCTGGCACGGCAGAGTGTCGTGGTCGGCCGCCGTGGTGCTCCGTGTCTGAGTCCCCCCCCCTCTGGAACGATAGAGGTTGTGGTCTGTCGTGGTGTGCCGGCCAGGTGGGTCCACGTTCACAACATGTTCGCTGACGTCGTCCCCCCCCTCTGCAACGACAGAGTGTGAGACTCGGGTGAGTTGGTCCGACCGCCTGGTTGACGTGGGCGACCGTCTAGGTTGACGTGGGCGACCGCCAGGATTAGTCTTGAGGCTATAGTGTGTGATGTTTTTGGTGTGTAGCGTCCAAACGAAGCATCGGATGAGAAAACGGAGGCCAGATTCGGAATCTACGTGAAATTTTGGGTTAGGAAGGATGTTTCCAGCGAAATCGGAGAGAAAAAATTTTCGGCTGACGTCCCCCCCCCTGGACAGCTTGCTTCCAGTGGACGGATTTTGTCGTGCGATAGCTCGTTTGAAAGCTAAGAGTGAGACAAATTCAGTGAAAGAATCGGCTTGTTCCTATCTGTCTTCGTTCAAAAGTTAGAGCGGTTACAAGATTTTAGGTCGGAGCTCGCTCACCTGAAAAATCCTAAGTGTCAGAGTGACTTTGTATGGGTAAAATTTTGAAAATTTTCCAAAGTGTGGAATTTCGACCTGGGACCGTCACCAAAACATTTTTCATCAAATTTCACTGACCCCCCCCCCAACAACAATCTTCTAACTTTGGTTCTAGTGGACGGATTTTGTCTTACAGCTACTCGTTTGAAAGAGGAGAAAAAACTGCTCAACAACATTTTTTGTTGCGAGTCAATCGGACCAGCCGTTCACAAGTTAGAGCGGATACAAGATTTTAGGTCGGAGCTCGCTCACCTGAAAAATCCTAAGTGTCAGAGTGACTTTGTATGGGTAAAATTTTGAAAATTTTCCAAAGTGTGGAATTTCGACCTGGGACCGTCACCAAAACATTTTTCATCAAATTTCACTGACCCCCCCCCCCAACAACAATCTTCTAACTTTGGTTCTAGTGGACGGATTTTGTCTTACAGCTACTCGTTTGAAAGAGGAGAAAAAACTGCTCAACAACATTTTTTGTTGCGAGTCAATCGGACCAGCCGTTCACAAGTTAGAGCGGATACAAGATTTTAGGTCGGAGCTCGCTCACCTGAAAAATCCTAAGTGTCAGAGTGACTTTGTATGGGTAAAATTTTGAAAATTTTCCAAAGTGTGGAATTTCGACCTGGGACCGTCACCAAAACATTTTTCATCAAATTTCACTGACCCCCCCCCGGCAGCAATCTTCTAACTTTGGTTCTAGTGGACGGATTTTGTCTTACAGCTACTCGTTTGAAAGAGGAGAAAAAACTGCTCGACAACATTTTTTGTTGCGAGTCAATCGGACCAGCCGTTCACAAGTTAGAGCGGTTACAAGATTTTAGGTCGGAGCTCGCTCACCTGAAAAAATCCTAAGTGTCAGAGTGACTTTGTATGGGTAAAAGTTTGAAAATTTTCCAAAGTGTGGAATTTCGACCTGGGACCGCCACCAAAACATTTTTCATCAAATTTCACTGACCTCCCCCCCCCGGACAGCTAGCTTCTATCTTGGCTTCTAGTGGACGGATTTTGTCGTGCGATAGCTCGTTTGAAAGCTAAGAGTGAGACAAATTCAGTGAAAGAATCGGCTTGTTCCTATCTGTCTTCGTTCAAAAGTTAGAGCGGTTACAAGATTTTAGGTCGGAGCTCGCTCACCTGAAAAAATCCTAAGTGTCAGAGTGACTTTGTATGGGTAAAATTTTGAAAATTTTCCAAAGTGTGGAATTTCGACCTGGGACCGTCACCAAAACATTTTTCATCAAATTTCTCTGAACGAGGGGGGGGGAGGTCAGTGAAATTTGATGAAAAATGTTTTGGTTAAGGTCCCAGGTTGAAATTCGGAAGTTTTAAATTTTTCAAAATTTTCACCACACTGAGCTCTCACACTTAGGAATTTTTTCACTTGTGGCATGTTACATGGACATGTGCTGGCGGACCAACTTCCCGTGGTCATATGAGAATGGTTCAGGTGTCATATTGTAAAGAATGATGAGACAAATCGTTTGCAACAAACCGCATGTCGCTACGATGAATACTTTCGGAGATAGAGCCATTTTAAGTTTTCTTCCGAGCATATATAAACCCCCGACAACGTAAGTCTGATCACTTCATCGAAAGACGAGGTAAGCGACGGTCGTCGCTCTGAGCTCCCGATATCGGGTGCAAAGGACTCTATCTTTTGAAGTAGGCAAGCTATCTTGCTACTTCAAAGTTTGTGTGATAGAGTTTGATAGTGTCTTTACTACTGATAAAATTTTTTAAAAGTAGTATGAGTAGTAAAATGCGGAATTTTTTAAAAATTCTTAATTTTCAGTTTTTTCAAAGTTTTAACATGTAGACTAAGGTTTTCAAGTATCCTGAGTTCAAATATGCTATCAGATTTGAAATTTAACTAAGTCTAAGGCAGCTTTGAGGGGTTAGATCCCAGCTACTGATCACTACCTTTGACTCGGCGTTCCTGTTACTACTTCGGGGCAGTGACAATGATGTCTTCAGCTGTAAAGAGCGGGTATCGGGGAAGATCTCTCACTTCCCTAGTGATCGGTACAAGGCCTTCGGGCTGTCGACGGGATCGAGTGCCACTCACTACACTCACATCTATCATTCCTCACTAAGTGTTGATATTATGTTGAATGTTGACTAAGTTGAATGTTGAATGATGATATTATGTTCTAGGCTGTATACTACATTCAAATCTGCTATCAGAAATTTAACTAAGGCAGCTTTGAGGGGTTAGATCCCAGCTACTGATCACTACCTTTGACTCGGCGTTCCTGTTACCACTTCGGGGCAGTGACAATGATGTCTTTAGCTGTAAAGAGCGGGTATCGGGGAAGATCTCTCACTTCCCTAGTGATCGGTACAAGGCCTTCGGGCTGTCGACGGGATCGAGTGCCACTCACTACACTCACATCTATCATTCCTGACTAAGTGTAATGCTTTAGGAATATGACTGTACTACATGATTCAAAACTTATACAAATTTCATTATCTTACAGTTAACGAGAAATCTGAGTACTGACAGCAAAAATGGTGAACAACGATAGAAATAAGAAATTTCATATTAAAATGTGCGTATGCGGTAGAATCAACCGCCGAGACGGTCTCAGGGACCACATAAGGAAGGCAGGGGCCGACCACATGGTTATCCTGAATAGGGTTGCCTGTGTGAAGTGCAGGGTGCTGTTGGTTGTTGGGCAGGAGGCCGAGTTTTATCGGAGCATGGTGAGTGTGTAGGAGGGTTGGTGACCGATTTGAGATTTACGCAGTTGATTGTGGAAGAGAGGGAGCGAATGTTGGCGAATGTTGCGAATGTTGTTGAGAATGTTGTTGAGAATGCTAGTGGGAATGCTGTTGAGAATGCTAGTGGGAATGCTGTGGAGAATGCTAGTGGGAATGCTGTGGAGAATGAGGTAGAGAATGCTGTGGCCGGTTTGAAGGCTGACAAGTGGCGGAAGAGAGTGTTTGAGAGTGATGATGAGGATGATGTGGATTTGGATAGGGAGCGAGTGAGGAAGTGTGTGAGGAAGTTGAGCTCTTCGTCATCGGAGGTATCCAATATTGTTATTAGCGACCCCCCGAAGAGCTCATCTTCCCCAATAGTGAAGGGTGGTGGGGTACGGAAGCAGTCGGCGCGGTGGGATGAGGACATGGAAAAGAAGCATGTGTCGCAGCAAGCGGCACATGCTTTGTTGGTAGATCGCTACGAAAGTTTGAGGAAGGTGAATGAGAGAACGTTGAGTGAGTTGAGTGAGCTGAAAATGAAGGAGGTGAAATGTAAGGAGGTGGCAGATGAGAATATCCGTATGAGGCGTGTTGTGAAAGAGTTGAAGGAGAATGTGCGAGTGTTGGAAGACAAGAATGATGAGTGTGAGAAGAGGGCGAGTGCTGCGGAGAGGAGAATGGGAGAGGCAGAAGCGAAGTTTGAGGAGATGATGAAGGAGATGAGTGTGTTGAGAGCGAGGAATGTTGAGTTGGAGAGGACTGTGGCTCGGCGGGGTGATGAGAGGCAGGCGTGTGAGAAGTTGGAGCGCATGAGGGATGAGTGGGAACGTGTGAATGAGGATCGTTTGTTTTGAGTTCCACATCCCTATTCGGGATAACCATCTGGCCGGCGAAGTCCTCGTCAATAAAAGCCTGGACGAAAGCATTGTATGCTATCATGGACATCCGAGCAAGAAATGCCTCCACGCTACACTAAGAATGCGCGGGCATCTCCACAAATTTTCAATCAGGAAGCCCGCGAGACTGCCTAAGGATGACTAACTTGGTAAGTGAAAAGCAAATAAGATAGTATATCCTATTCTAATACATATCATTTTCATTGCAGATCTTTGCCTGCCTTCACCACCCCATCAATTTACTCCCGAGAACGAACCATCGGCTCTCTTAAGGGCCATCTAGGGGCAAGACATGATAGAACCTCCACGCGGTTTGCCCTGGGCAGTCTTCGGACTGGCGAATACTATCATTAAGTTGAATCTGCTATCAGTCAACTTGAACGTTGCGTCGCGTTAGAGGGGTATATAAACCACTGCCTCTCATTTCATTTCATTTCAATCATGCAGACGCCGAACAGTCAAGTCAGCTCTCCTCGCGGACCGCAGTTAAGGCCGCGAAATTTATTTGAGGAGTTTGTCAGGCTAGAGGAGCAAGACAGAGTCCACAACAATCTTGCTCGGATTGGCAATCCGATGACAGCAACTGCTGTCAATCCAACGGAATGGCGCTACATTCCACTCTATACTCACATGCCAGTTAGTGTGGAAGTCGACAGTGCTACCAAGGAGAGAGTCAAAGACTCTCTCAGCAGAATTGGTAGGCTGTAGGATGACGACTCCCGAGAACGAACCATCGGCTCTCTTAAGGGCCACCATGGGGCAAGACATGATAGAACCTCCTCGCGGTTTGCCCTGGGCAGTCTTCGGACTGGCGAATACTATCATTAAGTTGAATCTGCTATCAGTCAACTTGAACATTATGCAGTCGATTGCTATCCCTGAAGCATTCTGATTCGCTGTTGAGCAATTCATTGTTGAAAACCCTATATAAGCCAGAAGATTGTAGCGCTTCTCATTCAATTTGAAGTCACGATGGAAGCGACATCTGCCGACAATATTCCCGTCTTCACTGATGAAGACAACGGCATTCCCGAGTTCGTCATCCTCGACGAGTGGGATGAGGATGAGAAGAAGGGGAAGATCAAGAGGATCATTTGGACGGATGAGGTGTGGACTCCGAATACCACTCGCATCCGAAAGGTGCCAGATGCACCACCACGGCTTAGGCGGTATAGGGTATACGACAACCTAAGCGTCATACCCATTGACTATTCCAGTCAATAGTCAAATTCACGTCCCCGAGAACGAACCATCGGCTCTCTTAAGGGCCACCATGGGGCAAGACATGATAGAACCTCCTCGCGGTTTGCCCTGGGCAGTCTTCGACTGGCGAATACTATCATTAAGTTGAATCTGCTATCAGTCAACTTGAACGTTGCAAATGCAGTTCGGTGTAATACTTCCTTTCGACGGGCGTTCCTGTAAAGGGCGGCGGTGAAACCCGTAGCTATGTATACCGCAAGGGACATTCGGCAATGGTCAATCTTGTTTTAAACCTCTCTGCGTCATGTTTGCAAGTGATTGCCTCTGTCTCAACGTAGTATGCATTCGCGCCAGGGCGACATTTAGCCAACTGTCGAAGGTTGCCTAAAACTTTCCATTGCATACGTTATGAGAACCATGAGTTCTACCTGTCTCTATCAATGAGACGAATTGATGAATGGAATGAAATGGGAGGACACTCACGCGCCACACGCAACATAACACACTTCTCTCTTCCGTAGTCTAACAAGCTCTTTACACATGGATCGCAGTCGATTGCTATCCCTGTATCAGAAGTGCAGGCTATCTTAATTTATTTGACACTATTTTATCTACCATCATCGTCCATATGAAATGTTTTTAGATTTACAAGTTAGACTAAGCGTGCTACTATTTCCAAATGAAAAAGTATACATGGTTAAATCATCCACTTAAGCCCATCCGTAGTCTAACAAGCTCTTTACACATGGATCGCAGTCGATTGTTATCCCTGTATCAGAAGTGTAAGCCATCTTAGGTTTATTTGACACTATTTTATCTACCATCATCGTCCATATGAAATGTTTTTAGATTTACAAGTTAGACTAAGCGTGCTACTATTTCCAAATGAAAAAGTATACATGGTTAAATTATTCACTAAAACCCCATTCAAGTAAGTCAGTATGAAAGCAAAGATAATACGAAATAAACATTTATTATGGCATGTATTTCAAAAGGTCTTCATCGTCAATATCGTCCCAGAGTCTGGCTTCACATAGATTACAAAAACAGTTGAGCTGCTTTAAACGTTCTTCTGCAGCGTCCCTCACTTTCTCAATGTACGCCCACTCCGCCACGGTTCGCGGTTGGGAGTTAGGGGTGTACCACTCCCATATTTGATGCAAGTGCGACTTGCTGGTCATCTCCATCACCCCTTCGGCATAATATTGTAAATATTTCCACCGTATGCCTGT
>CAJQUW010011074.1:0-94019 GCA_907163375.1 Prostheceraeus crozeri
GGTCCGCAGCCAATCGAGTTTCTGGAGGGAACGAGGCTGAAAATGAAAATTTTTCACAGAATGATGTACCCTATGCCTACTACGATTCGCACGTTTGGCGAGTTTTAGTGAGTTCCTCTTCTTGTGAGACAGGATGAAAGAAAAACACATGTAAATCCAATGGGACGCAGATTGAAAGTCTTTGTCTAAAATGAAATTTTCTTTGTTTTCTCTGATTAAGCGGAATGTACTAAGCTCATAGTCATATTTTTTGGTATGGAATGTCTTCAGGCCATTTCCTAATATGTCCATGTGCCATTATTATGCTTTTGATCGGCAATGTATGTGAGAGGTTGGCTGAATGTGGATAAAATTGCTCAAAATGTATGTGTTTGCAGACATTGGGAGGGTCGCCAAATCGAAATGTGTTTATCTTTAGAGACAGGGTACAGGAACATGAAATTAAAATACATGAAGATATGAAGATATGCCAAAAAATTATGACTCTGAGCTTAGTACTTTCCGTTTAATCAGAGAAAACATAGAAAATTTCATTTTAATCAAAAATTTCAATCTGCTTGCCTGTGTGTTTTCTTTGATCCTGTCTGACAAGAAGAGGAACTAACTAGAACTCGGCAGACGTGCAGATTCGTAGTAGGTGAACATCATTCTGTGAAAGTCTCATTTTCAGCCTCGTTCCCTACAGAAAGTCGCTCTGCCTGCCGGACTATGTTGCCAACCATCAAAGTTGACTACATGTTGACTGATTTATTTGCAAACATGTTTCAGTATGCAAGCGACCATCATCAGTGACACGATCAATGAAAAATGATGAAATCTATACAAGATTTGATGACATGAAAAATCAATACAGGAAGAGTGGTTGTGATTGGTTGCGGTTAATCATGAGACAGTGTTAATGATGAAAAGACTTGATGTGCATGTGTATGATGATCAGCAATTTTTGTGTATGGAGCGCGAATGAGAATTTTAAAATCAACTTTATCTGGGACATGAACATGAGGCGATATTTCAGATGGGGATCTTTTTTACCTTTACATGTTCGTTTATCCAAGTGGATATATGGCAGTGACCGGTTAATTTTTTTGCAACCGGTTAAAATTGGTTAAATAAGGATTCTCGGTAATCATTTAGTCAAGGTTTATCAACAACTATGGAACGTGTCAATTTTGATTTCATTGCATGAATGCATTACCTGGTTCACGTTTAGATGATAATTCAATTGATGCTGTTGCGGTTACTGCCTACGACTATTCAAAGGACTTTGATGTCGTAGCCCATTTCAACCGGTTAAGAGAAAGTGTAACCGGTTCACCAAAAAGATGAACCCGTTGACCGGTTATCGGTTAACCGATCCCAGCCCTGCAAGTAGATGTATGGCGACGGGTTTGATCGACTTACCATTGGCTTCAATGCTCACAAGGATATTTATACACAACGAAGGATAGCTCACTAAAAGGAATTTTAGCTTTATTGCTCATCTTACTTTGTGTTTTGTAATTGCTCAAGGCAATTCTTAAAATATTATTTTCTAGTGCACTATTTCTGGCGAATACTACCTTTTGTTTGAGAGAGGAAAGATGAAACATTGGGAGTTCCAAAATATTTCAGCTTTTTTGCTAGATTGTTTTAGAACGATCACATCGCTCAAAGACTATATTTGTTCTATCAGGATGATATCCGTTTTGGATGGAAATATTCCTAACTTCAGTTTTCTTTATAATCCCTGTCGGCATGGGCAGGGTGGGCTGCCTAGTTTTTGAGATCTATTGTACAAGCTTTAATCGCGTTGTTTATATAAGAATCAGGAGTGTAGGAGTCGCTATGAGTATACCATAAAGCATCAGTTTATTTTTTTATCCAGTTGGTGTCAAATTTGCCAATTTTTATTAAAATATTTATGTTTAGAAAATCAATTGAGTTGTTTATGGCTTCTTCTGTAGTAAATTGAAGTGATGAATTATCAGCATTAAGTTGGTCTAAAAAAGTGAGGGTTTCGGCTCGAGACCGAAAGGCGGCTAAAATATCATCAACGCAATGTAAAATACCGGTATTTGCATTTCACTTTCTATAATATTTAGCGAGAATTCAGCCACAAGACATGCAAGAGATGATCCCATACCCATTCTTTCTTTTTGAAGGTAAATTCAGGAATGAAAAATTAGTGCAAGGGAGTTGCAAAACAGTACGTAAAGTATTATCATTAATAGGAAATCTATCAAAATCTACTAAGTTAAGTATATGGTCAATAGTGTCATTGACTGGAAGATTTGTGAAAAGTTGAACATCATCGAAACTGACTAAGTAAGGGTTATCATGCAGAAAATCTTTTCATGAGCTTCAAAGCTATCCTTAGTTGAAAATGACTTTGGCAGGAAAAGGTTTTAGGTGAACAAGAAGCTAGTCGCAAATGTTTTTGCAGAAACAGTGAGTCATTGACAAGATTAATAAAAGAAACTGATTCTTTATTGTATACTCATAGCGACTCCTACAAAGAAATGTGCATTAGAAAATAGTATTTTAAGAATTGTCTTGAGCAATTACAAAACAAAAAGTAAGATAAGCAATAAAGCTAAAATTCCCTCTATTGAGTTATCCTCCGTGGTGTATAAGTATACTTGTGAGCGTTGCAGTCAATGCTACGTTGGTGAAATCCGTCGCCACATATCTCTACTATGATAGACGAACATGTGAAAGGTCAACCCCCATCTCATCCTCAAATGCAATCATTGCGATGTTGATTGTGGTAATAATGATGTGTATCGGCTTCAAAATGATACCTTATTTGTCAATTTGTGTTGGATAATTGGAACGTAATGCTGCTTTCATTATCATTATGCTGATTTCAGTCAATCAGATTTTAGAAAATTTTGTTAGAAATGACTATAATGATGGCATTCAGCTGAACGGGATATTCATTTAGCTACATGATGTCCGCCATATTCAATCACATTGCCATAATGGTCTAGGAGATTCTCGGACCTTGGTCAAGAACTCCTCTTGAGTTATTGAACTAAAACTATCGATATAATGATGCACAACAACATCTTCATCTGAAAACTCGATTTTCATAACTTCTCATTCGGTCAGTCAAAGTAGCACCTATCACACAAGTTTACATATGATGAATAGGCGTAGGTCATGGTGACTGCCAAACAGCATCGACCTCGAGGAGTTAAGAATTCCTTTGTTTTCGAAGAATGGGGCGTCGTGTTGTTGATCAAGGATGGAGGTAGTTCAAACTTAAATGGTCATGTCTTACATTCTCAATCTTTCTCCGTCCAGGTATCGTCTTGATCACGTAGTCAAACTCGTTTATTCCGATCTCTTTCACGATTTCTGATTGAGATGGTGCCTTTTTGAGAAGCAAAGTCCGTTCAAGCCTTGATGAACCCACGTCAAACACAAATAGCAGTGTTGCAGTTTCGCTGGATAAACAAGTCCATACCAACCTCCTGTTCACTGTTCAATATCCCGAGGTGTAAAATGTCTCTCCATACAAGCTCGCCAATGAGCGCCGCATTTCACCGACACACTGATTTTGCTGCTCTAAATGCTCTGCAAGCTTCACTGGACTCACCGTACGCGGATTGGCATCTTTGTCTTGCGGAAAGTGGTCAAACGGGACTGAGGTTCATTGTCATATGGAGTTCAGAAGTCATTGAAAACATTAGCACGTGTTTCGCCAAACAAAATTTGTGTTTGGGTACAAAGCCTGGTCAAAATATTCGATGCAGTTTCTAAAAATGACCGTCTGTAATGCCTCGTTGCACGCAAGTTGACATATCTATGATAATCAGCAATAATCACGTGACATGTCAATCAGAGAGACTCATATTTTTCATAAAATATCATGACAGCACAAGTGTTGCCGCGCACACAATCTTCACTTTAGGACTTAGCCAGTAACTTACTACTTCTGAAATCAATAAGTTTGGATTAATCAGGACTCTTTGGATCATGACTCCTTCACTTGAATAGGGCGTTATGATTTACAGTGCAATTGCAAATGTGAATTGAGTCATCTGAAGTAGAATCATTGTCCAACCAACTTTCGGTGTTACAAATGAAGTCAGGAGATACTTGTGATATAAAAGCATGAGGTTCATCAAACATGCTGTTAATATAACGATTAGAAATGGATGACAAGATGTTCAAGTCTTTTTGTGACCTGTTGCCATGATGCTGTGAGTCCTGATTGCTAGCTTGGACATGATCGTAGAAATTCTGAAAAAGAAATTTTCGTCAGAATCTTTTCATGTATGAAATGTATTTAAAGACTTTTTATCAGCAATCAATTGCGTATGTGTTACATCAGGAAGCTGTGAGCGAAAAACAGTGGAACAATAATAATAATAATGATAAAAAAAACGTTTATTGAATTTGTACTCCAATATTAAGAATCGTGAGGCTTCTTACAAGTAGTGTCTGAGTGCGCGGTTTCAGGACACTACGCGGATATTGGACTAGAGGGGGGAGGTCTGCAAAATTTGCCTATGTTGCACTGGGCACGGTTGGTTCGGAACGGCTCGTTTTGCTTCGAAAATAACTTTGGAAAATTTGGGATGTCCTAAAACCGCACACGATGCTCATTGGACGACACAGGCGCTGCATATAGTGACAATTTGCTGCTTGCTAAAAAGTGGTTTCACTGTAGAGTCGTAGTAGTAGTAGTAATTGTTTTTTCAAAAAAATAAAAATCAAAATTTACAGATAGTCGTGAAGCGGCTTTCTTGGTAATGATGTCTACATGATATTTTGAACTGAGGGTTTGGTCGAACATCACTCCCAACAGCTTCAACTGAGTAACTAATGGAGTGTTTGGCAGTTGTTTCAACGAAAGATTGGCGACCAATCTTGGTTGCAAGGTGACCATCATCTGTTTGTACTTCTGAGCATTGACGTTCATCCTATTCACAGTCATCCAGTCAATAATTGATTGTACATCACTTACAGTGGCATTGTCCATGCCTTGCTGATCGACTGCAGAGCGATGATATAATGTCTGTCGTGTACACACATTGAATGATGTGCTGCTGCGAAGACCTCATGCGATTCCACGATATATTTTGCCTTCATTTCAAGATCGCGAAATCAAAATTAGAATGTAATCACATATTCTTTCTCTCATCATTTTTGGATATACATAAGTTCGTGTTTTCAATTCCTTTTATTGAATAGAGATCGTTTCAAGTCTCCTTGAAAATGATGGATCGATTTCGAGCAACTAGGATATTGGTCGATGCGTGACTACATTTTAATTTACATTCAGAGATATTGTGAATATGGCAAAATGTATTGTGGTATCGTTCAGATGTAGGATAGAACTGGGAAAAAACTGATCTTCAAGTGATTGCGCCTAAGAAATAAACTGCTTCAGTCTCTCTTAATTGAAGTGAAGGCAAATTGAATGCGTTGGCGCACGCTGATACTTGCTAAGTGGGCAAAAAGGAATTCCCAGTACATTTCAGAGATATGAAAAAGTTATGCGTCGCTTTCAGATTGCTGCATATTTCATCAAAGTGCTTCGATTGCCACGATTTGTTCAGATTCGAAGAATTCAGATCATTGCGCACAAGTATTCCCGTTCATGTTGATCTTCCAATCATTATTAAAGAGGATGGCAGACGTACGAAAATTGGTTAACCTGTTGATTTCATCGTCCTCTTCTCAGCATTTCTCATTGAATGTAGGTAGACATTGATTTGTGCCCGAGTGTGACCGAAATAATATTACAACACGCACGCACTGGCTGGTATCCTAAAGACGGAGAGAATGTGTGTGATTCCCAAAAGTATGCGATATACGACTCATCTCTTCTGGGAACGGACTGAACGAGCACGTATTCTATATATGTGCATCACGCGATATAGAAATCCTCATTCATCCAACATGGGCAACAAGCTACCACAAGGCTGCTGAATGTTATCGGATGTGTTCCCCAATTTGAATGCAGCACAGTCCTTCTGTATAATGTGGCTTTTCCTCATTATCAACAAATACCAATGCTAGCTAGCATTGCTGGTATTACTCGGTTTTCACCATGCCCCACCGATGTGAATCGAAAAATGCACCTGCCGGCACAACTCGTCTCAACGATAGACGCTAAATATGTTTTTGTAAGTGCACAGACGCTGCTCCGGTGGAATCAGTCATGCACATCGGAATCTTCCCCGTTAGATATCGAAGACTGCCTGAAAACTTAAAGAATCCCTACCAAGTTAAACTATTTAATTGATGCAACTTTTTCGTTGTGCTAATAAGAGTTTGTTTAATAGATTTTTCCTAAATTAAAACTACTTAGGGTTGCAAATTACTCCTCTTGGTCATCAATGAGTTTTGAGAAGTTGTGTGCTGTCTATTGGGCTTTGTTTATTAATTCTGTCTTCCTTTACTTCTATTTTTCGATTATTTCATTGATGTTGTGGTCTTACTTTGCTTCAGCAATTGTTTGTTGAACGTGCCGGATTGAACCAGGGATGCGGAGTTGGAGTCCCGGACTCCTATCATTTTTGCAGGAGTCGGATTTGGAGTTCGGCCAGTAACTAAACCCGAAAAATAGTACAAACAAATTATTTATGCTCGTGCATAGCTGTGACCTCCCCCCGTCAAACAAAAACACAGAAACAGCAGTGGATTCAAAGCTTTGTTTGAGTTAAAGCGTCGACCATACAATCGACGCATGTCGCACGCCTACCCTTTCCAATAACGAATCTCGACAAAAACGATGAAGATAAGGCACCAAATATATTTCGGTCTTGTATGGACCTTCGTCAGTAGTGAAAAAAGTTAATAGTTGAGGGAATGAACCTTGATTGTGAGAAAAAGTATTGTCTTTTCACTCGGTGATTTAGTGGAGAAGATAAGGCTTCCTAGCCCGTATTTCACTTGCGCACCAAAGGTGACATCTGGGACAAAAATGAAAATAGTTCGTTTAGAACATTATATCTTACCTTCACGTTAATTGTGTGTGATGGCTCTTCTGAAGTGAAGTGCATATTACAATCGAAAGTGCACCCATATTTTTTGGAGAAGGATGGGGGATTTTGCATCCTGGTAGCGACTGGAGAAAAAACGTGGGAAGCGCACATCAAGAAGATGTGAGGAGCCGAGTTGTATGCATCCAACTGAAAGCGACATCTGATGAACTTTCATGACAAATGATTGATAAGCAATTGATGCAGGAATTATGACAGGACATTCGCTGGACAGTTCATCATCCTTTCGCATATTTCAGTGTTCCCTGACAAAAATTGGTGGACACGGATACATCACGTAATCACTTGATGATTTTTTTGACAATCAACAATATACGAGTCAACATCACCTCGGTCCTTTCCCACATTTCAATAGAGAAAGACGACCGCAGCCTTTTGCACGCCATGTCACCTACTGATGTCACAACGGAGGAGATAGAGGAACAATACTCAACAGTTAAGATTGATCTCAGGAGAAATGATGTCTCTTATGATATAGTGGGATAACCAAGGGGAGTCGATGAAAACTGATGAAAATAAACCATGCATCCAACCAGAGAGCAGTCGAGACTTATTGATGAAGGGATCTGACCATAACATAGTTAGGCTAGATTTCTATTGTGATCTCAATTGACAATGTGAATATTAACAATTTTAAATTAATCACCTCATTTTTCACTGAACGCAATGCAAGTTGAAGTCTGAATTTTGACGAACTAGATTATTGAAGCCCATTTGAAAGTTCACAGTCGGCAAATTTGCATCGTGAGGAGTCGAGTGATGTGAATAGTAGAGTATTTCCATTTGACGAGTTTATCACGGAGAAACGTTGAGTAAAAGACAAGTACTGCTCAATTGTCAGATGTTGAGACAATTATCAGATGTTCAGAATACGGATGCTCGTGTGTTCTCTAATACGACTTTCCCTGCGCATTGTGAGTGCTTTACGAATTACGTAAGCCAAGGGGAGATATATCTCTCCATCTCTCTGCCATTGCATGCCGAATCTCCGAGTCTCTGCCGTGACAGCCGAATCCATCTCTATTTGCAAGACACATAATCTGTCATCATCATCATCACCATCTATCCACACAACTATACCAAGCTCATCGTTCCTAGATTTCCATGGGAGGGAAGAGTAGTCGCATTTTGTAGCTGCAATGAAATTGCACACACCGCAATACTCTCAAACAATAGTCGACATTGAATAATCAGTGAGAGCTTTGGCAGGCAGTCAGTGGTATGTGTGCTATAATATTACACAACGCTGTCACAGTGCCAGTCATTGATGAGTGCTCCAAAGAGACTGTCGAGTGAACCAATTTTGTACTCCTGTTAACTTCCATACTCTAGGAATCTGACGAACCAACATTCACGAGACAAGTTGTGCGCAATGATTTGAATTGTTCGAGTCTGAAGGAATCGTGGCAATCAAAACATTTTGAAGGAATTCACAGCAATCCGCAATCGACGCATGACTTTTTTCCTATCTCTGTAAGGTAACAGGAACTGCTGAGTTCCTGCATGTGTCATCGCTTTGAATTTGTTTCCACTCCTAGTAAAGTGAAAGATTTGAACAATATAATTTTGGGGATCTATCATATTTCAGTTGATGTTTAGAGCTTGAAATGAGCATCACCATTAAAACTTCACATGCCAAATATTTCATACAATTCTGCTGCATTTCATTTCAGATGTGTTTCCTGATCTTCGTTCTCCTTGGAATCCGCAGCGCTCAAACCGATGTTGTTTCACACAAATTCAAAGCTGAGCAGAAAGATTATTGCTTGGAAGTTGGAGCCAATGCCTCTTCTTCTTCTGTTGCCTCAGAAAGTGATTGCGCTCGACATTGCCTCTCAGCGCCTTCTTGCTGTGCATTCATGCTTCGACAGAGCCCAGCTCACTGTCTGATTCTCCACACGGCTCAATGCGATGACCGACTGAAATATTTCTCCACTGGTCAATGCGTTCTCTACCGCCGTATGACCCGCAAAACTAGCAAGTCGGCGTGTCCATCAATCTTCTCCACCACCTTCAAGTCGGCACCCCATCGCGTGTTTTACATCTCAGATGAAAAATGGAAATCAGAGATTCCAGGAAATATTGCGCAGACAAAGGCGGACGTGTGGTTGAACAATACCCGGTTGCATTCATGAAAGAGTTTATCAAAATAATGAAATCTGATATCCTTCCTGCCATGAAGTCGAAATTCTGCAGTACTACGTACATGGATGGGCAGGTAACCTGGAGTTGTCCAGTTGTTGTCGGATTAGTTAATGTCGCTAACGGGAGTCAAATCTGGCCAAACCAAAATATCATTTACAATTCTATAAGTGATGAACAGGAATTGGGTAGAGATATAAATTCGTTTAGAATGCAAATAGCCACAAATCCGATTGTCTTATTTGTTGCCTCAAGGTTTGATGAAAGTGTCCCTGATCCAAGACCGTTTACTTCCCGCTTTCCGGCATCACTAAGTGCTTTGATAGCATGTGAATGTTCATTGCAAAACTAGCTCCCACTACATTGAAAGTCACAATTTGCTAATGCTGAAGCACATTGTTACTAAAACCCTGATTTGACGTCCTTGTGGATCTTCCCTCAGAGACCTGAGGGATCCAGTAGACCCGAGAACCAAATTTTCTATGTCACGTCTTCTACACTATGTAGGTGATATACCACGCTCAATAACGCGTAATTACACATGACCCTAAACATCCGTTGCTACACGTGACATTTCTGCAACATCTGTCGGCATTCCTGTTATATAGACTTTGCGTCTCATTTGATTGGATGCATCAGAGGCTAAACAATGTAATGGGACCTGAATTTCATGCTCAGGGAAGACAGGACATCAACGCGGACAACCGTAGACGGCGCGTAACTGTATACGCTCGCCCGCACGCATTCATAAACATTCTACATGTTTTGACAGCATCAGATCACGTGATTGCTGACTGATAGCGCAGCGCTTATGTACACGCGTAGAGGTATAAATTATTATTCCCCATAATGGTTCCCATATTCCAAGCAGGTGTTTGATCAGCTTTGCCGACAGAAGTACAATTGTAAGTCTAGGTACCGAAACAAGTTTAGGTCGACCTGAGTGAAAACGATTGAGCATTGATCTTTTAAGAGCGTGAATTAGCCTGGAGTGCACTGCTAGTGTAGGGTGGTGCACTCTGCAGTCACAATACCGTATATGCTGTTCTTCTTTGATTTGAGCTGTGTTCTGTGTTGTCGACGTACTCCTATTTCCCATGGTCTTGGTCATACCAGAGAAACCGATATCGATTAGCTGGGTAAATCCATTTTATACGATGCAACAACATATTTCAAAAAACGTGTCTTTTGTTTGTTAAATCCTTAGTTCTGAACAGATTTTCATAGTTTCATGTATTTCAATGTGAGTGAAATAATTTCAGTAGTTTATTTTGATTCATTTGATGTATTGGAACATAACTGACATACATAGCTTTGTTTGTGTTGATTGGTGACTTGTTGATGTGAAAAATTAACATTTTGGGTCATTATGTCTTGATTCTTGTTCCTGCAATCATTTGATTGTTTGGTAATACAGAAATATAGAAATCGATGACTCAATTTCTTGTTTTATTTTCGAATGAGATCATGTACTTAATGAATGACTTTGATTCAACTTCATTGATGTTTTGATGGTCTTTTATGGATGTCTTTCCTCATATACAGATACCTGAATGTGCGGCATACCCTGAACAGGTAAAACAGGTGCGGCCTTGATTTTGAACTAGTCATTAGCAGGGAACTTGGATGAAGGAGAACAGAAGCGAATGGAAAGTGAAGTTTGTGTTTCAGTGGTGTTGGTCCGGCAGCCAGATCGAGTTTCTTCAGGGAACGAGGCCGAAGATGAGACTTTCACAGAATGATGAGGCTTTAGTGGTCGGCTAAAGCCAGAGGAGCTTCGCTCCGATAGGTTAATAACCTGAGGACCTTTGGTCCGATCGGCTAAAGCCTCAGAACCTTTGGTCCGATCGGCTAAAGCCTCAGAAGCTTTGGTTCTATTAGGTAAAACATTTATTTAACTTTAAAAATGAATTCTACAAATTCCGAAAATTTAATTAAATTAAAAATTTCAAATCTAGATCTAATAGATTATCTCTTAAAAGTACATAAAACCTCAAATTGCCAGCACACCAGTCGGCTGCCCAGCGGTCGGCTGCACACTGGAGGTGATATACAAAAAACATTAGAAAACTTTTCTGGCTTTATTTGGAGTAAATATTCGAAAGAAAAACATCTTCCTGGTCATTAATATACCGGTCCAGGAACTCGATTAGATATAAGACTAGATGAGAATAATAATCCAAAACCAGGTGAAGAACCAATAAATAGAGTAGACGCCGCCGCTTATAGACATGATTTAGCTTATCGAAATCATGTCCTAAGTTCTCGACATGTAGCTGATAAGAAGATGATTCAAGAATTAGATAGTATTCAAAATCCTACATTTAGAGAAAAATTGAAAGAATGTTTGTTAAGAAAGCTTTACAAGCTAAAATATTATTCGGTCAGGGTTTAAATGAAACGACAGCAAAGTTGCTGAGAGCAACGCTCGAACCTACGCGTCTGAAATGTCGAATGACCTAGGACGCTATGCGTCTGAAATCCACAAAGAATACATCAGGCCTAAATATTTATTGAAAGTAAAAGTATTTAATAAAGATGATATTTGGAGTGCTGATCTTATTCATATGCCGAATGAAGGAGAGTTTAAGTACGCATTGACCGTTATAGATTTATATACACGATACGCTTGGGTAAAGCCTTCAAAAAATAAAAGTGGTCTGTCAGTTAAATATGCGTTTGAAGAAACCTTTAAAGAAAGTAAGAGAAAGCCAAAAAAATTGTTTGTTGACGAAGGGTCGGAATTTTATAACCGAAACGTTCAGCCACTATTTGAAACTGTTTATTCAACTGAAAATGCAGGGAAGGCCGTAGTGATAGAAGGATTCAATCGAACGTTAAAAAATAAATTATTCAAGAAATTTACAGAGCAAAGAAATCAGAAATGGTTGAAGATATTACCAGGAGTTGTAGAAGAGTATAACAATAAGATTCATTCAGGTATTGAAGAAACCCCAAAGAATGCTTCTGACGACCCTGATTTGAGAAGAAAAAAAAATATTCGAGAATAGTTATTGAAATGAGACTAATCCGAATTTGCAGAAACTTAAGCCGAAATTTAAAATTTGAGATAGAGTTAGAATATTTAAGTATAAGAATATATTTGAAAAGGGCTTCGTCGGATACTGGACTAAAGAAATATTTGAAGTTTGTAAAATAAATCAAACTTATCCGATCACTTACGAAATCAAAGATCTAGATGATGAAGATCTCTGAGGCCGATTTTATCAAAATGAATTGCAACGAAGCGAGCTTTAACCTTTAGGTGGCGCTGTAGCTAGCTAGCTTCGCTTGATTTTTAATTATCATTATTATTATTTATTATTGGAACTAACGTTTCGGGAATGAAATTCCCTTGTTCAATTCTAACATAATATCAAGAAATGGTACTCATTTTTGTAATTTAAATAAAACATAAAGACATAATTGACCGCAATAAGTAGTTCCTGGTTTTTGAATTTGAAATGTATTATAAGTTCCATTGCCAAGTAATTTTTTAACTTCGTCTGCAGGTGGAAGTCCATAAGAGTCGAACCAATAGTTCTCAGCCTCTGGGCGGTCAAAATAGTAATCATCTCTATTTTTATTTCTTTGTCCCGCTGACCAATGTACACCTTTTTGATCTGACGTATGAAGATTTGTTATGAAATTCAAAGGAATCGGTTTATTAGCAGAGTTAGTGCTACGCACATCTTTAAGCAATTGTAATTCGTCTCTCATCAATATGTGAAAATTCTTTATTCCCAATTGATAAGCAATTTTCTTTAGATCAAAATTTGTAGTTGTTTGTTTGCCGTATTGCTTTCAGAAGTCTCTAATGTTGCTCATTTTAAATGAAATAAAATGTCCTGTTTAACAATGTTCCATTTTATTTTTATGAACTCCCATTAAGAGGATATTGTTTGTTTTATCTGTATTAAGACAATAGCAACATCTGTTACCACATTTCTCAAACCGCATGATTGTTTGAGGCGATCATACGGGTTGTACATTCATAACATAGCGTTAATAACATAAAAGCAATCTATTAATTCATTCTCTGCTTTGAGGGAATATTCTGTTGTTATAGCAATCATTCAATACAATATCGCAGTATCGATAGTCGAGACCGACTGTCGAACCAAAGCCAGAACTTTTCTGGTTTTGTTTTCCGATCTGGCTCGCATTTTGGTCGATGAAATGATTTACAATGCGGTGCAATTTCCCCATTGTCATTCAAGTACATTTAATCATACCCGTCATGTCATACCCGTATGTTGTCAAGCAAACTTCATTCACCTACAATTCCGCTTTGCTTAGATCACCATTCATAATTTTCACTTACTATTTAAACAGACACACAATTCATAAAACGTGACGCATTACAATCTTAGTTTAAATTTTATCGTCACAATGGTTGGATCTACTGAAAGATCTGTTCGATTGGAGACAAAGCGGAGAAGAATTCAGAAGTTAACAAGGGAAATCATACATCTCCAAGCACGAAGTAAAATATTCTTACACATGGATATGAGAAGAATTTTTGAATATATCGGAGACTCGCACATCAATTATACAATTGATAAGAAAATATTAAACTTAATTGAACAACGGCAGACAGTAATATTTTCTTTGAATAGAACCTCATCACAAGAACGGGACGAACAAATTGTTGAACAATCAACAATATCATCGAACAACATCGATGCAACAGGGCCGCCAACTTATAGAACAATCTCAACAAAATATTCAATCTATGTCAAATATTCAATCTATGTCAAATATGCAGCCTATTCAAGAAATTCAATCTATGTCAAATATTCAATCTATGTCAAATATTCAATCTGTTCAAGAATTTCAATCTATGTCAAATATGCAGCCTATTGAAGAAATTCAATCTATGTCAAATATGCAGCCTATTCAAGAAATTCAATCCATGTGAAATATTCAACAATTGCAACATTTAGTATAGCAATTCCTAACAGATTAACAAATAATGATACATTAAAATGTTTAAAATCTGGAATTGATGATGAAAGAAATGCCTTGAAAAAAACAACACCAATAATATCTGATGCCAAGTCTACATTAGCTGGCGCAAAACAAACAAACAATTTGAAGATAAAAACCTTCATATAAACGCTGTGAGTGCTATTATTAATTAATTATAAGTTTTTTCATGTAATAAAAAAATTATTATTCCCACGTGTCATCATCATCACTTAAATTACTCTCACTGACGATTGTTTGAAATATTTCAGCTTGAATATTTTCTCCGTTATAAGGTAACATAATTTCATTTTCATCAGGTGCTTGACGTTTAAGAATATTTATTTGCCCAGAAAATTTTTTTTCTTTAGTATTATTATTTTCATCAGGAATAGTAATTCCAGTTTCTAAAGATCTTTTCCATGGTTTATTAACTGTAGTCGATAATGTTTTACCCGAATATAATTTTATAAAATCTTCTACTTTTACTTTATCTTGTGAATATCCTTTGAATGTTTTCTTTTCTCTAAGTCTCCCTTGTTCATCTACAGTAATACAATATTTTATTTAAGGAGCAATAAACATTGCAAAAATAATTCCTCCATTTCCATAATCATTTTTTCCTTGACACAATTCCCCACCAACATATCCAGCAGCATCTAATTTATTGAAGAGCTCATTAGAAATGTATATTGAATCAGTGTTTTTTACAATTAATGGAAAACCACAATTAAATGCGGCATCTTCTGTTTCAATATCATAAACATATTGTGGTTTATTATTTAACCCTTAAAGGGATATGGGACATATGTGTCCCATGACCTAAATCATACGCTATTACCCTGCACGATTTTTTTTATGTTATCTAATTGTGACACATTAGAAATTCATAAATTGTGATTCAATTTTGTAACAATTTGAGGTAAGTAGCAACCGTCCTACGTATTATTAATTTGATTTGAATTTTTAAGAAAATGAAATTTAAATTCAAATATTCAATTCAAAATTTTATCGAAAGATATGTTTTTTTGAAAACCAAATATTCAACCAAACTCATGATACTGTCTTTATATATCGGTAGAGTTTCGCCTATCTATAAGAGATACGATTTTACCGGACTTTGAGTGATATTTCCTCGTGGGACACATATGTCCCATTATCCCATTAGGTTAATTCTAGTGAAATTTCATTATTTCATTTTTTTCAAATTATATCAAGCGAAGTTTTGTATTGTTTGCAGTGTTATTATTACTAAGTTGCTGACTGGTGTAAAAGACACTTGCTTTACATATATAACTTGTTTTAACCACATTTTTCAATACAACTAGGATACAATTGGACAAAATGTCTTATAAAATATAGAAGTAACGCTAGAAAATTAGTTGCCGCCATGGAATTCAGCAAAACAGTTGCGGTCCTTTTGCAAGCACAAAAACGCTTCGCATGTAGAGCACGAAATGCTTGTACGATTTTCTTGTTTATTTTTCCTTTGACACAGCTTGCAACGCTTTCGTCCATCATTTAATTTTGGCATATGTTGGGATACAGCAATCGCACTTCACTGTTATCGGCGTTTGCTAGAACTTCAATATCATCTCTGTCTAATTCATCAACCTCGTCATCCGAGTCATCCGCAAACAATAGTTCCAAAACTTCCTCAGGTTTAAGATTAAAATGTCTGCCTTTCATATATGTGCATTTTCGTTTAGTCGCCATCACATCCAAGATACGAGGAAGAAGAAAGCTGTGAAATTCATTCGCTTTCATTGAAATTCATTGTATTGGGGTGAGATGACGGTACGTATTGCGTGACGTCATTTTGATTTGATTCGACAATAAAAAAATACATTCGATTTCATGATTTCAGCTTGCTTCCGTCATAGAGATGAACAAAAGCAAATAATTGGCAGAAGCAAGTCAATCCACACTCTACTCCAGTTCACTTACTGTTTGCAGCTGTTGATAGTTGAGGTCATTGATATCAATGCGGTAGTTAATACGATGATTGATCAATGATTGTACGGTCCTTACCTATTGCAAGAACATTTTGTCTTAGCTGTGCAACAGATACTGATTACAATAAACCCGATGTTAATTACTAACTAATGGGATAATGGGACACATATGTCCCATCCCTTAAAACTGCCTAATGGGATAATGGGACATATATGTCCCAAGAATAAAAGTGGTCCTAGATCACAGTGTAAGTTTGAATTTGATAATTTAACGTGATTCTGAGCTAAACTACATCGCAATTAACAAAAAAATAATAATATCGTTGAAAAAAATGGAAATTGAAAATTTTGTCCCTTTAAGGGTTAAGTATCTTACAGTGGTGACATCTTTGGTGATATCATTTTTAACTTGACACGCAGTAAAACACAATGGTTTATCTTGTCTTTCGCTTACAACCAAATTAATACCTAGAGATGATGCCAAATTGTATAAACCCGTAAAGGTTTCTTTATTTTTCTGTGTAAAACGAATAGTTGCATATTTACTTGTAAAAAAAGATTTCTTGCTCCCATCTGCTGCATAAAACCCAACAAAGAACCAATATCTAATATTATATTCAGCATTTAGAACATACCAAGGAACACGTTTTTCTTTAAACTGATTATAATAATTTTCACTAAAGTATGTGGCATATTGTTTTGGATTTTGAAAATTAAGTTTGTATACCCTAGATGATCTCATCGGATCATATATTTTACAATCATTGTTATAGACTTCATTAATATATGTTTTTAATTTAATTAAGAGGTTAAGATCTTGGTTATATAAAGTACAACAATATCTGACTCCTGATTCATAATTATAGATTCCAGCAGAGCCATCTCCTAAAAAGAACCCTTCTGAAAATGCTTGCTTACATCATAAATTAGGAGGATCATTAACATAAATATCACTTACAATTTGTTTCAATGTGATTGTATTAACGTGTAAAAATAATTTATTATGTAGTAAATTTTTTCCTATAATCAATTCTTGTGGCTTTATTTCATTACCTGTTTCATCTAACAATGAATGATCTTCAGTAACATCTACTATTCCCATTTTTGTTCTTATTCGATAAATACGTCTATTTGTAAGATGTATAATATCTTTTTTTATTTTACTCCATCCATTATGAGTATAAATTTCTAAATTATCAACAAATGAAATTTCTTTCATATCACCAGTAATTTCAAACGGATTAACTTTATAGTTGTTTACAATACTATCTATTCTAGAAATAAATAATAAATTATTCTTCTCAATATTACAGGCGTGTCAGCTGTTACTGAATCTGTATAATGAATGTATTTTTCGTTGAAGCCATTAATTTCTAAAATAAAGTTATTCATGATTCTTCTAGAGTGAGAAGGAATGAAAGAACCTAAGTGTGATGGCATGAATGACGTCTCCCCATCTTTTACAATATTAGTTTTAAGAAATTCATCATCTTCCATTTCTACTTTCGCTAAATATTGTTCATCATTTAATTTTTCATAATCTTTTACTTCTTGAGTGAAATTTTTTCTCAATGTATTCTCATTCCATAAATGATATTTAGTGGTTATATCTTTTTGCACAGTTTTGCCATATAGTGAATTCATCAATAATTTAATTAACTCATCACCTACAGTATTTCCTTCTGTTTTATATCTTTTTCTCAAATGAAAAAGTTTTTCAATATAATTTCGAAATGGTGAAACTTGATAATTTTTTTCATAAATTATACCATCATTAATATGTAAGATTTTCCCCCCACATCTAACAATTTCTTGTATGTCTACAGAAGTTAATACATCATAACATATATCATTTCTAAACGTGATTACTTTTACATGAGAATTATTATTTTGATTTTTAACTTTATCTTTTATAGGAACTGGTTGAAAAAACATATCATTGGGATAGTGAAACACAACTGTAAATATTCCAGTTTTAGGTCTAAATGTTTGAGTATTAAATTTACATACTATTTCTCGTTCTTCTTCTTGACGAAATTTTCTAGCTGATTCAGCTTTAGGATATTCTGAATTTTCATCATACATAGCTGATGGATATAAAGATGTTGCATCAAAAGCCATTTGAAATTCATTTTTTGTTCAAGTAGTTGATTTGAAACTTTCTTACAAATTTCAGTTTTATCTCCTAAATCTCGATACTGTTTCATTAAATCTATTAAATTACTTCCAAGGGACAAAGCCCCCCCAGCGTAGCGACCAGGGGACAAAGCCCCCCAGCGTAGCGACCAGGTAAATACTGTTTTAATATTGGTAACAAGATGCTACAAAATGGCGATATGTATTTTCTTATATTTGCTGAAACTCTTCAACCTTTAACAGATTTTCTAATATAATTTCTAGCCCATAAATCTATATGAGAATGAATATTTATATTGCCATTTTGTACGCTTTTCATCCAACCGTTAAATGTTAAAGCAGAGGATGTCAAATTAGTAGTTATATCTTCACCAACCAAATCTTGCATAACATTATTATATTTGTAGATACAAAAAGCTAAAGAAAGAATATCGTTAACTAAATATGGTCTCCAATCATTTTCTTTTTCTTTATTATTTTTCATTTGTTATGTCTCCAATTTCATAATTTAATTTACACACATTCGTAGGAATTTTAAAATTCTCACACCATTTAGAAAGACTTGTTTTTACATGTTGATAACTACATTTTATTATAATAGTTTCAAGTGCTAATTTGCCTGAAGGTGAATCTTTTTTCATATTGTTTTCAAATCTAAAAGATTTTTGAATGTATCTACTAACACATTCAGTTGTATAAGGATTTTGTAATGAAGCAGTCAATATTCCTCTTGAAGTTTTAAGAGGTGGTTTAGATAATTTAAAATTCGCTTTTATCGGAGAATAGGAATCAAAACCTGATGAATTGTGAGCTATTAAAGTTACTCTCGAATAATTAAATTTTCCAAGAGTTTTAAAAAATTGATGGATCGGACATACGTCCTCTGGGTTTCCCCCGATCGGACATTCATCATCCTCAGTTCTCGTAAATATTTTCACACAATTTTGAAGTTTACTAAATTCTAATTCAGTTAAATTACTATACTCATTAATCTGTTTTTTAAGTTTTTTAATTTCATCTTCATGTTTTGATCGTTTAATTTTAATCATATCACTTAACAAACGTGTTTCTAATTCTTTCAATCTTTGTTTCGGTAAGCAACATATAAATTTATTAAAGTTAATAGCTCCTACAGCATAAGGAATAAGATGAGCTGTTGAACAGTTAGGATCAGGAAAAGTTTCGAGATCCCAAATATATGTTGAACTATAGTCAATTTTTTTCTTTGTTATGATTTTATATGGACGCGTTGTTAGATTTTCATCAGTAACTGTTTTATATATGGGTTTGAAATTATTTTCAATTTGTCTAATAGCTTTTAATTTGTGAGATTTAATAATTAAACAATAGTGACCAATTGTTGAACCTTCGTGAAAATAATTGTAATAAACATAATTATGAAACGTTTCAATTCCTCTAGGATTTAAATGACGATTGGCAGGACTATAATATTGAACACATTCTCCAAAATGTTTATTGAATTGAGAAAATTTGCAGTGTGACATTACTCCTGTTCTAGATGTGGCTTTCTCTTTATATAAAAAATTATTAAACATTTCTTTCATCATTTCTCCTTGTTCTTCATTAAAACCTCGTAAAACATTATAACATTTAATAAAACAAAAATCTTCAGAAGGAATATAACAATATTCACCGAAATATTCTTTGATTCTATATTTCATATTAATCCCTGCCCCTCTATGCGATCTTTGTACTAACTTCATTCCAAAATATTCATATTTAATATTACCTGTAAAAATCCATTCGTTAGCATCGGATTTCTCATCCAGATTCGAAAACCATATTTCAAATGATTTTTTATTATAGAAGGTTGCGTAAAAATTTTGAATTATATTTTCCTGATCTTTAACAACTTTTCCAAGTAAGTTAATAATTTTACCATTTGCTAAAAGTTTCCGCATATCATTTACTACATTAATAAAAGATACATTTTCATATTTAATTTCATTTGGATTAAATAAATTACATAAATCATCACCAAGTTCATCCTTAATTCTATCTTAAAAAAAGATATCAGTAATAGGAGTTTCTAATATTTCTTTTGTTCCACTTTTCTGTTTTTTAATATTACGTCTAATACTACGCCTAGTACGTTTCTGTTTTTTAATACGTTTACTACGTTTGCTATGTTTAATTTGTGCATCAAACTCAGCAGTTTGTTTCTTGATTAATTCACCAATCCTAGACATTTGTCCGAGAGACATTTCTCGATTCATATTTTTTAAAAGAAAAAATTAATTTTTACATAGAACCTCAGTTCCGTTTTTACATATACACAGGAATATGTAATTGATGTAATGTTTCTAATTCATGTGTTGTTAAATGTTCTTTCTTAACCAACCACCATAAATTATTATACGCCAAAAATACTCGGAAACTTCTTAAACAAAGTGGAAAGTCTTTTGTTTTAACACACGGTTTAATACCATGTTTTGTTTTATAATCTGTAACGGGCGCTACGTATTTATGATGATAATAAAATCTAACTTCTTTCTTCGAATTTACAGGATTTGTAGGATGACGATAATCTTTTAAAACTGGTACATGTTCTATCTTGTAAGCATCCAACATATTTTTTTTTATTTTTATTAACAAAAAATTTATAAGAAAAAATTATTCGGTCACTCCGTTCGATCACTCCGTTCGATCACTCCCCAAAAATATTTTCTATCGACTTTCAGTCGGGGCGAAGCTTAGTCAGAGAACAAATCTTCTATAACTCTATCATGAATTTTTTATCAATATTAATTGTAATGAAGCCATAATCTTTTGACCAAGCATTGTTACACGATTGTTTCAATTCATCTTTATTTCTTACACATAAATCTCTTAACAAATCACTTAAGTTTCTTGCATTTATTTCAAATAGTATAAATATATTTGCATTCTTTCTAATAACACTTCCGTCTAATGAATACATACTTTGTGTTAAATAAAAACACTACAGTTATTATGTCTACCTCTTGTGAAATAATTTCTCTGAACTGACTGATTTCTATCATTAACACAATCATCAAAAATTACACAATGTTTCATTGTTTTATCTAGTTTACTTGGATCTTGCATATTACCACTATCATCTATTAATTGTATCTTTATATGCTTATTTTTATTGGATTCTACTAACTGATTATTTTTTGCTGCTTCTTCACACCACGAACTTATTTCTTCTTCATATTCAGAATTTTCATATTCTTTGAATAATGAAGCAATTGCTGTTTTTTTAAGATTATTTTCAAATCCATATTTTAAAAATTGATAGACGGGTTGCTCTGCTGTTGTTGTATAAATTATAAGATTGTTATAATCCAAAAAATTTGGAGTCGTTAAAATTTTAAATAATAGATACGTTTTTCCACATCCTGATCTTCCGCAAATAACTGCTAAAACTTTATTAGATAAATTTGGATGATGATTAAATTTAAGTTTTTTTTTATTTAATGGGGGCACTTCACTCATTTTTTAATAAAAAATTTTATTTTTATTTTATTTTTATTTTTTGTTTTTAAAGAAGAAGAATAGGAAGAAGAATAATAATAAGAAGAAAATTAAACTTCTATAGCTTCGCGTGGGAGTTTATACCCCCCGAACCAAAAGATCTATCATAATCTCTTCACCTCCAAAATTTATTTCTTGTCCTTTCTCATCAGTGATTCTAATGTTAATGTTGTTAATAGTTTTTCTTGTAATGGGGAAATATATTAATGTTTGTGGAATTACATTTAGTCTATAACCAATGGGCACAGTAAAAGCTGGAAAACTGAATATTAAATTTGACAATTTACCATTTATATATCCTCCTTCAATAATATCACCATGTACAACAATTGAATTTATTTCAGTGATTTTTGGAATCTTCTCACCTAAATGATAACCTTGACTATAGGTTTGTTTATTAAATCCTAATAGCTTTGACAATGATCTATCATGATTAAAATCAACTTGATGATTTTCGTCTAAAGTAAGAGAAAATTTATTAACTGCCGGTTCAACTGCAAAATGTAATTGTTTCTTATCTTTAAATGGTATACCTAAATATCTCTTAATTTCATTTGATATTGATTCAACTTCGTAAGAACCAGGAAGAAAAGTTAGTATTTTCCATGTTTTGCCTTTATCAGTAGAATATCTAAATTGATCATTCACATCTTTGATAACGTTTTGAATAGTGTTAAATGTGGAGAAACTAGTCAATGCAATTTGATAATTTTTATTTTGTTCCAAATGTAGAATGGGTTCTAAATTACAAGTGTGTGATGAAGTACCGTATTATCTCCTACTTAAGCCGCACCATTTTGCAGCAAAACGTCTCAAAATTCCAACTTAAGCCGCAGGTGCGGCTTAAGTTGGAATACTGCGGCTTAAGTTCGATTATACTTTTCAAGAAAATTGTGTACAAATTATTATCTCCATTATCTACCATAACTATGATCCCAAATTGATGAAATGATCGTCATACCCTGAATCGTTAATGTTTCAAATTTGAACGCAATCTGACGAGTAGTTCAGAAGTTAGAGAGGTAAATGTGCAGACATCACATATTTCTTCCATAGGAGCAATGTATTAATTCACTATTCAACGCCAGTCAGTGAGATAATTCGCGACACGCTTGTCTGTCGGTAGTTGGCGCTCTCCCCTTTTCTATCTCAATGTTGTCCGCACACAATACGGGTATCATGTCACAGGTGCAACAATAGAAATTGTTATAAGTCGCATACAAATGACACCACTGAATTAGACTCATCCGACGCCTCTGGGTTCCTAGAATGGAAATGACATACCGTATTCCTGCTACCGGTATATGAATGTAGAAATGTCCCACTTGCCTTCCATCGAGATCCCCCTAAACGCTATTGTTTGGTCAGTAAGTTATCATATCTGCGTGTGTGGTCGATAAGCCAAGATTGAAAAGCCTCGGGAGTCAGTTGTGCTATAGATTCCCAAGCGATACATGTAGATTCTCCTTTCTGAGCACGCTTACTATGCGTTAAGCTAATATTAAGATGTACATACTGAAATATAATATGCGGCTTAAGTTGGAAGGGTGCGGCTTAAGTTAAAGTCAACCATCTTTTTATAAATTTTAAGACTGCGGCTTAAGTTGGAGGGCGGCTTAAGTAGGAGATAATACGGTAGTTGTCATAATTTTTAACGTCGTACTAAATTTTGATGAACCCAAAATCTCTGTCAAATTTTCTAAATGATTATTAATTTTGTCTAAATCTGCTGAACACATTTTTTAGTTAAAATTTTTTAATAAATATCTTTTATCAAATATTTTTTTATAAAAAATTAAAAACACCAACATATTTCAGCTACGGGCGAAGCCTTAGAACCTTCGGCTCGTTATACTTTTATAATCCTCTTCATTTAGAATCTTCTTTTCTAACAGTCTTTTCAATATAGCATGAATTTCATTGAAACTAGAATTATGTCCTTCTTTTATTTCAGATATATAATTAAAAATTTAATCTATTTAGTAATTCTTGTGGATCATCTGGTAAAAATACAGTTGTTTCTGTTTTAAAACCTTTTCCTACTTTAACTCCCGTTGGTAATAAATTTTCTAATTGTTTATAACGTCTTAGAGATTTTACTGCACCAACTCTATCTAACATAGCTTTATATTTTATGAGATCTTCTACAGCATAATTATTTAAATCTGCTCCTCTTAAAAGATCAACAAAATTTCTATCTAAATTAAAAGCATATTTATCTGGTGAAAAAATTAAACCTCGAAAAGGTTGTGGAAATATTTCTTTTTGTCCGAGATAAAATCTAGGTATTGTTTTTCCATCTATAAATGAGATAGAATGTTCAAATTGCATAGATTGTGGTAATTTCTTATTAATGTTTGATTCTAGTAATCCATAGTCATCTAATATAGTTTTGTGTTCTGGATCTGTTATATTAATTTGTTTATCATTATTTGTAAGTTCTTTTTCAAGAGTTTTGAATGGTTTCATAGTTTTTCAAAATCAGTTTTTACTTGCTCGGTTTGCTGCATTTTTTCAAACATATCAGATTGAATACCAGCTTTTATCATTCTATGCTGAAGATGATTTTCTTTCATAATATTTTTTTGTTTTATTAACTCGTCTAATTGTTTAATTCTTTTTTGATTATCAGCTTTAATTTTATCTATTTTTAGAATATAATATTTGAATTTTGTGGTAACATTGGAATACAAAAAAAAACATTTTACTGAACAAATTATTTTTTTATTGCTTTGTTGTCTGACATCTTTTCGTTTAAAGTTTTCTCGTTTTCAGTTTTGTTTAATAAAGTTTTGTTTAATAAAGTTTTGCTTAAATTTTCGCTTAAAGTTTTTAGCTCTTCTAAAAAATTTTATCATTTTCTTCATCAGAAATTTTGCCATCACTAGAAATTTTGCCATCCTGTTTATTCTTATCATCAACTTTTTCGGTCTTCAAATGAAATGATATTTGATTTACTCAGTTAGCTATTTGATCAAATTTTTCAATCTCATCTAACGTAATAACATTATCATCACATACTCTTTGAAAGTAATAATGCAATTTGTCATAGACTTCTTTAATATGTAAATGCTTAGTTTTTAATGATTTTCGTTTCTTAGTTATTAAGGATTTATCTAACATTGTAACAAGTGAAGTTGCAAAAACACCCGTACCTGTTAAAGCTGTAGCAATTACTGGAATTACTAAAACACCTGAAGATATAACAATTGTTAAAGCACCTAAACTTATTGTTAAGAATATGCCAATTCCTTGTGTTACATTCTTAACTTTAGACCATCTCTTTCTTAATTTTTTATAATGCTCTAATCTTAATAATAATTGAGATTCTTTATCTTTCATATACCTAACTCTGTCTTTATGTTTTTCTTTATTCATCTTTTCGATGTTTATCTTTTCAATGTTCATTAAAGTAGAACTACGTTCATATGATAACGAAGGATAATGCGGTTTCTTACACTTTTATTCCTTCCATTTCTGAGGCTTCCCCCGTTGAGGTTTCCATTTTTTAAAGAAACATTTTGAATACAATCTTCTGGTATATTAGGACTACGTGATATTTTTTGGTCTACCTAAATTTCCATCTGCCTACATTTTCGGCCTTCGGCTACGTGATATTTTTCGACCACGTGATATTTTTTAGAACACGTGATTTTTTAAGACCGCCTAAATTTTCGTCCACGTGATATTTTGAGACCGCCTAAATTTTCGATTACGTGATATTTTGAGACCGCCTCAATTTTTGAATTTTTGATTTTTTTTGAAAATTTGTCACTACCTAAATTTTCGCCCTTCGGCCTTCGGCCACGTGAAATTTGAAGTCTACCTAAATTTTTGAAATTTTTGAAATTTTGATTTTTTGGAAAAAACCCGCAAAAGTGTGACATCCGGCGCAAGCGAAACGAAGCAAAGCGAAGCGAAGCGTCGCGCCGGATGTCACACTATATACTACTCTTCTTGTCAGACAGGATGAACGAAAAGCACATGTAAATCAAATCGGACGGAGATTGAAAGTTTTTGCTTAAAATGTAATTTTCTTTGTTTTATCTGATTAAACGAAAAGCACTGAGCTCAGAGTCATAATGTTTGGCATGTAATGTCGTCAGGTCATTTCTTATTATGTGCATGTGCTATTATTATGCTTCTGATCGGCAATGTGTGTGAGAATGTGGCTAAATGTGGATGAAGTTGCTCAAAATGTTTGTGTTTGCTGACAAGTAGAGGAACTCACTAGAACTGGGCAGACGCTTCGATTCGTAGTAGGAGTAGGATGTACATCATTGTATGAAAGTCTCATTTTCGGCTTCGGCATCGTTCCCTGCAGAAACTCGCTCTGGCTGCCGGACTACGTTGCCAACCATCAAAGTTAACTACATGTTGACAGATTTATTTGCAAACATGTTTCAGTGGACACGCGACCATCATCAGTGACACGATCAATGAAAAATGATGAAATATATACAAGATTTGATGACATGAAAAATCAATACAGGAAAAGTGTTTTTGATTGGTTGCTGTTATTCATGAGACAGTGTGAATGATGAAAAGACTTGATGTAGAATGATTCAGCAACTTATGTGTATGGAGAGCGAATGAGAATTTTAAAATCATCTTTATCTGGGACATGAGCATGAGTCGATATTTCAGATGGGGATCGACCTTTCACATGTTCGTTTATCCTAGTAGATATATGGCTGTAACCGGTTAAAATTGGTTAAATATGGATTCCCGGTAATCATTTAGTTAAGGTTTATCAACAACTATGGAAAGTGTCAATTTTGATTTCATTGCATGAATGCATTACCTGTTTCACTTTCAGATGATAATTCAATTGATGCTGTTGCGGTTGCTGCCTACGACTATTCAAAGGACTTTGATGTTTTAGTCGATTTCAACTGGTTAAGAGAAAGTGTAACCGGTTAACCGAAAAGATGAACCCGTTGACCGGTTATCGGTTAACTGGTCCCAGCCCTGCAAGTAGATGTATGGCGGCGGGTTTGATCGACTTACCATTGGCTTCAATGCTCACAAGGATATTTATACACAACGAAGGATAGCTCACTAAAAGGAATTTTTGCTTTATTGCTTATCTTACTTTGTGTTTTGTAATTGCTCATGGCAATTCTTAAAATACTATTTTCTAGTGCACTATTTTTGTGGCGAATATTACCTTTTGTTTGAGAATGAAGAGTTGAAGACATAGGGGAGTTTCCAAAATATTTCAGCTTTTTTGCTAGATTGTTTTAGGACGATCACATCGCTATCAGGATGATATCCGATTTGGATAGAAATATTCCTAACTTCAGTTTTTTTATAATCACGATCGACAGGGCGGCTGCTTAGTTGTTGAGATCTATTGTACAAGGCTTTAATCGCGTTGTTCTTAAAAGAATCAGGAGTGTAGGCGTCGCCATGAGTATACAATAAAGCATCATTTTCTTACATTATCCAAATTTGCCAATTTTTATGAAAATATTTATGTTTAGAAAATCAACTGAGTTGTTTACGGGTTCTTCTGTAGTAAATTGAAGTGATGAATTATCAGCATTAATCTGGTCTAAAAAAGTGAGGGTTTCGGCTCGAGACCGAAAGACGGCTAAAATATCATCAACGTACCTAATGTAAAATGCCAGCATTTGCATTTCACTTTCTATAATATTTAGCGAGAATTCAGCCGTAAGAGATACAAGGGAGGATCCCATACTCATTCCTTCTTTTTGAAGGTAAATTCAGGAACGAAAAATTAGTGCAAGGGAGTTGTAAAACAGTACGTAAAGTATTATCATTAATAGGAAATCTATCAAAATCTACTAACTTAATTATATGGTCAATGGTGTCATTGACTGGAATATTTGTGAAAAGTTGAGCATCATCGAAACTGACTAAGTAAGGGTTTTCATTCGGCAAATCTTTTCATGAGCTTCAAAGCTATCCTTAGTTGAAAATGACTTTGGCAAGAAAAGGTTTTAATTGAACAAGAAGCCAGTCGCAAATGTTTTTGCAGAAACAGTCAGTCATTGACAAGATTAATAAAAGAAAATGATTCTTCATTGTATACTCATAGCAACGCCTACACTCCTGATTCTTTTAAGAACAACGCGATTAACGCCTTGTACAATAGATCTCTAAAACGAAGCAGTCTCCTTCACGACTGGGACAATGAAAAAAGTCAACTTAGGAATATTTGTATCCAAAACGGATATCATCCTGATATAATAAATATAGTCTTTGAGTGATGTGATCGTCCTAAAACAAACATAGAATCTAGCAAAAAGGCTGAAATATTTTGGAAACTCCCCTATGTTTCAACTCTTCTCTCTCAAACAAAAGGTAATATTTGCCACAAGAATAGTGCTTTAGAAAATAGTATCTTAAGAATTGCCTTGAGCAATTGCAAAACACAAAGTGAGATGAGCAATAAGGTTAAAATTCCTTTTAGTGAGCCATCCTCCGTACAGTGCATAAATATCCTTGTGAGCATTGCAATCAATGCTACGTCGGTGAAATCCGTCGCGATGCATCTACCAGCAGGGCTGGGATCAGTTAACCGATAACCGGTCAACGGTTTCATCTTTTCGGTTAACCGGTTACACTTTTTCTTAACCGGTTGAAATCGGCTACAAAAAAATTAACCGGTTACAGCCATATATCTACTAGGATAAACGAACATGTGAAAGGTCGACTCCCATCTGAAATATCGCTTCATGTTCATGTCCCAGATAATGATATTTCTAAAATTCGCATTCGCGCTCCATACACAAAAATTGCTGAATCATTGTACATCAAGTCTTTTCATCATTCGCATTGTCTCATGAGTACCCGAAACCAATCACAACTACTTTTCCTGTAATGACTTTTCATGTCATCAAGTCATGTAAATGTATATATTTCATCATTTTTCATTGATCGTTGTCAAGCTTGCCTACTGATATGTTATTTCATCTTCTCTCATGGAAGTCTCAATAATTTTTAGTCACATCTCATAGAATCTTCGAAGCTCTGCCCTGAGAAGTGAGTCTATACAAAACTAAATTCATGCATAGCATAGTTAGTTCAATCAAACTATCATATTGATAAAAATAGTGCTAAATGTTGCCTCAATCATCGATTGTTTCATTGGCGTGTAGTTAAGGTGTTTACTTCATCAGCTTTGAACAGCGTGCTTTCATCAGCGTATTTGCATTTGAACATGAGGTGGCGGTTGGCGTTGAGCAACACACAATGATTGAAACACTCTGAATTAAGCATTGTCGGTAAAATTCAAAAGGAAATAAAAGTAGAATGAGTAACTAATGACTTTTGATGTTTGTCGTTCCATTCATAATTGTTCTTTAATTGAAGGCATTGTCTTTTCTTCTTACTAGGAAGTGAGATCAAAGTTTAAACCATAATTTGTGACTCAATTAAATTTAGAGAAGTCAGCAGGTCTACTCTCCAAAGTCTTAGCAAGTAGTGCGCTTTAATTACTACCATGATTGGAAGACACGGCAATCATTTAATGTTGGGAACATATTATTCATGTCTCAATGTGACTAATTCGGTCACATATTGGACACAATTTGGTTTACAGTGCTTAAATCACAGTGTGACGAATTTGTGACGGAATATGTGACAGATTACCTGAAGCGATGTGACAAGTCTGTTACAGATGTATGACACGCAACTGACTTACATGTGACAATGCCTGACGCGATCTGACAAATCTTCCACATCTACATGTGTGTAATCGTTGCATGAAGAATCATTGAGTTTACTCTTTTCAATAATACCTTGGCAGTGCCTATAAATGGTATTTATCTTGTTCACCATTGACTTGGCCATCAGTTGCTGGACAAATGTGGAGACTGAATGAGCAGCACCACTATCAGAACATCAGTAAAATGTTGAGATAAGTAGCAAAGGACGCGAGATCACTGAGGTCTTTATTCTTGAAGAGGCAAGGAACATAACAGTAATTTGATAGATATTGAAACATCGTCAGTCTTGAATCAAACTTTGACGTTTTTGTCTTTGATCCATTCAAGATCCGTTCTATTCACACAGTTGGTAGGTAGACGTGCATAGAACCAATCAGGGACTACCAAGATATCTATATAGCTACCTAGATATAGCTATATAGATATCTTAGTAGTCCCTGAACGAATCTATGATGTACATAGCGCGATTGTATGATTCTTCCAAATCAATGTCTCAAACACATCTGATATCACTGGTCTGCATAATTTCTTCGCGGTCTTAATGTTCACACGGTTTTCATTGATGCCATGAATGACAAATTTGTGCTACCTAACTTTAGAATCATGATAACTTTTGACAGATGGATTATCATATTCTGATCTTTCACATGTTCGAAGAATTCGTCATTCTACTGATATTTCCTGACCAATCCGTTTTTCATCAAAAGTATGGATGAATGAATAAAACCTTTTTTGTAGCCATCATTTCAGAGTGTCGTTTTTGCGGCAGTCACGGTAAATAACGTGATTACTTTTCTTAGAGAAAGGTATTTTGTAATGCTATTGTACCCGGATTTCAGAACTGCATTGTCACTTTTGTGAACACATTTGCGACAATTGAATGAAGTGATTTACTATTGGTGCTTAAGAGGAGGCTTTATTAGAGATGGAACTTCTATGAAAATTTTGGCACTGTTGGAGCAGGTCTCTCAGAGACCTGCAGGGGGTCCAGTGGACCACAGAGACACATTTTCTGTTTCATTTTTTCAGCTGAGGATATATCAACCGTTGATGCCTATGCAAAATCATCATTTTTGACAGTGAATCTGCATGTGTTATTTCATTTCAATTGAATCAGTAGAAGTATGAGTAGAAGTATGGTAGATAGGCCAAGGAGTCCACTGGACCCCTCTCGGATCTCAGAGAGTGTAGAAATTCCCATCACGATGTTTTTTTGCTGTCAGATGAAAAATGATGTTGGACATGTCCACGATGGTGCATAAAGAGCGAAATTCATTTATTCATTGTTTACATCATGCTCGTGGATGTGCGTTGTGTTGGAAGATCGTAAAATGTGAATAATTTGCTTTCGCACATGATCTCACGTGACTGGTGGACCTATATGAACAACTGGACATAAATCAGTGTGCCAAATGAAAGCTATGATTATATTCGTAGTTCAACACTAAAAACATACTGTTGACAAAGCTTTCACAACATTAATTGATGAGTTTGAGATCTCCACAGCTGCCTTAAGGGTATAAAAGTACAGAAATTATGACTCCTTTTACGCCTATTTCTGATAGGCATGTATAAATTTGAAAAAATGGACAATTGTGAGGGTTTTGTTGCATGGATTAGATCAATATCACTAAAATCAACTATCTGATGCTTTATGGTGACAGCAAACATCGCGAAGGTGCCTCCTAGTACAACTGATAGTGAACTAGATGTCGTTGACTTTTAAAAACACTATATTTTCGCATGTGTTTGCTGAGAAGAACAGAGTTGGAAGTGGGTCAACGAAACCTGACCCACGACCCACCTGACCCACATGCTGCAAGGGTGAATGATGTGAGTGCAATTTCCGTTTCTGGCATTATCTTAAGTTTTCATTCAAGATTCTAGGTCTATCTAGATAGAGGCCTCGTAGTATCAAAATTAATGTTAAGATTTGTTATGAAGATTCAAGTGTATCACATCACTTGCCACATGATGAATAGACAAGCAACCTCATCAAAATTATCTTATAATCAAAGTTCATGTACCACAAATGCCTAAAGTTCTAATAAAATTTAATCGACTCTGTTTCTTGTTATAATTCTTGACTATCCTTTTTAGTGCTACCTATTTAACTCGTAGAGAGATAAATAGTTAAGTTGAGGGCCCTACAGACTAAATTTCAAATGCTGAATCTCTTAATCAAATGAAGTTAAAAAATAAGATTGCAGTAGGCCTAAATCATTTATTCGTGCATTTATTATGTTAGATACTACATGTGTGAAAATTATCCCACAAGATTCGTCAAACTTTTGTTGCTTCTGATGGCAATCGATTCAAGTTTCATTAACTTCCGCTAACTATTAAGTAGAAGGTTGTATATTTGATGTAAGAATGACATTCATTGAGAAGCAAATGGAGTAAGCATGCGTAACGCGTGAATATGATTATAATATTATTATAATTGAAGCCTGCAATACATATAGATGAACTGATATGTTTGAGTGGCGCTACATGTACGAGTACGTTGTGATAACAATCGCTAGTGACATCATGTTTAATTAATGTTTAATTAATGTTTTAATTAATGCCAAATCAAATATCAAAACGAAACTTTTTATTGATACGAAGTGTCAAAAAAATATCTCCTCACAGACCTATGCCGTAATAAGTCTGTGTGAAAGGGATAAGTCTATATCAATGACCGTCGTATGGATTATCGTATTTCAGATTATCATGTATGGAATGAGCAATGAGATGCATGGAACATGTATGATGCGAAAGTAGATTGAACAGCTAAATGCTTTAGATGTGAAACATGTATATTATGAAAGATATTTTGATCAATTACATATTTCGAAAATATTTAGGCTCTGATCAATCTTTACCGGAGATTTACCATTTTAATCTCTACCAGAGGATATTTTCTACGAAAGACCAACAAAATCAGACGAAGGTCAGTTGGCATTGCAAGAAAATTTTCAAGATGAATAAAACCTCTGAATACCTGACTTCTTCAGTAGCTGTATCTCTGAAATCAAGGTCAAACATCATAGATCATAGGGTATCGTCAGACATAGCGACAGAGAATCGAGCACACACAATTGTACTCAAACAACTTCTCTCTGCCAACCAACATCTGTCAGTAGACAGCAGCAATCTTTTTCAAGCCTTTAATTTGTGTGGATTCCGCCCCCTTTCGAAACTGTATGAGGCTTGTGAAAGTCAATAGTGTTGTCTATTTTGAGTGTTTGACTGTGTGCATCCATCACCCCTTTCAGTGACACTGACTCAATCATTTTTCATGAATGATTAGAATACGAATAAATGAAGTTTACTGTATTTGAGATTGTCAAAACTATCGTGGATCAAACTGGTTGGAAGTGGGTCAACGAAGTCTGACTCACGACCCACTTGACCCACGGCCCACCTGACCCACGCGATTTTGTGACCCACCTGACCCATGACCCACTTCCAACTCTGGAGATGACTGAAAGATACTCAAAGGAGTAGCTATATCGTCCATCATGGTTTTACTTAAAATCAATTTCTCTGATGTTTTGATATCGATTTAAGCAGGCAAACTAAAAACTTGTAAATGGGGTCCACTGGACCTCCCCTCAGGTCTCAGAGGGTGTGACTCAGTTCTCTGTGGGTTTATGGAGGATATAATTGAACAGAGGTCTTCATTAGAAATTGGGCGCATTTTAGAGAATGCGGCACACAGATGTGCATTTAGGATGCAAGTCTACATGTTGAAAAGATGAGTCGCTGCGTTGAAAACCCATTTGCAAGTGAAAACTCGAAGTTTTGAAGCAATTCTGTAGAATTCTATTTGAAATGAAGAAATATCTCTAAAATTGATTTTAGAATTTCTAATCAACGGCTTGCAAGCATCGCATTCACAGCATTCTGTGTATACCGATGACTGGTGAGTATGTGCATTAGGTCAATATTTCAATACAACATTATTGAGTAGTGACTTTATAAATGTGTCAAAAATTCCCAGTCAGGGTAAACAACGTCAGTAAAATATCATGACAGCACAAGTGTTACCGCGCACACAATCTTCATTTTAGGACTTAGCCAGTAACTTCCTACTTCTGAAATCAATAAGTTTGGATTAATCAGGACTCTTTGGATCATGACTCCTTCACTTGAATAGGACGTTATGATTTACATTGCAATTGCAAATGTGAATCGAGTCATCTGAAGTAGAATCATATGAAGCAGAAACAACTTTCGGTGTTACAAATGAAGTCAGGAGATACTTGTGATAGAAAAGCATGAGGTTCATCAAACATGTTGTTAATATAACGATCACAAATCGATGACAGGATGTTCAAGTCTTTTTGTGACCTGTTGCCATGATGCTACGAATCCTGATTGCTAGCTTGGACATAATCTTAGAAATTCTGAGAAAGACATTTTCGTCAGAATCTTTTCATCTATGAAATGCATCTAAAGACTTTTATCAGCAGTCAAGTGCGCAGGTGTCATATCAGAAAGGTGTGTGCAAAAAAGAGTGGAACAATAATAATAATAATAATAGTAATAACTATATAACTATATGCGCTTGGAGCAACAACACAAGGCGAGCGAGTGGCACAGTGGTTTAAGTGTCTGCCTGTGGTCTGGATGGCCCAGGTTCGACTCCTTGCGCAGTCAACCTTATTAATAATTGCTTTCGACCGGGTGTTTGGCAATCACCTGTAATCCAGCTACTTGGAGGTCATTAAAGTGGATTAGAACCTTAATAACTATATTCTAATATCATCTATACCCTTACAGCCGACCGGGTGTGTGGCAAACACCTGTAATCCAGCTACGTGGAGGTCGCAAGTAGATTAGACATTGGCTGATTACTAACCAGACTGCAGACGCTCGAATCACAAAAAGTGCCTACTCGGGAGGGAAAAGCGGTTTCCTCCATAATCTCGTCCTCGCCCAACACCCATACACATATGGAGCATGATAATAATGATAATTCCATACCGGAACAGGCGTCGCCCGGGTTACCAAGGCCTGCGTCAGACATTGGCGGTCCAGGGTGGACTGGCGAAAGGGCTACTGGATCTCAACGAACACATCAAAGAACAAGGAGGAGATGGACACATGCCGATAACACTGAGGTGATGAAGTGCTACTATGTAAGCAGACCGAATGAACGTGGCTACCGCAGGCGCATGCATACACTATGGGTACAACGACACGAAAATGACGACATCAGCGAACAAGGACTGCTAGGTCAGAAGCGATCAATAATAAAGAATAGGCTACTTACAGAGGTTGGACTACAAACAATAGAAGATACGTACCACAGAGATGAAACACAAGTGAGAGATTCAATTTCCATTCAATCAAATGAAGAAGATCCGCAAGCGGTCAATGACAGTGACGTTGTGTCTGTCAGTGGCGAGTTTGACCATTCACCAGACAATGAAGACTATGTGACACAATTGACACCCGAGCAAATACGGCTAAGGAACGATGTATGCAGACTGATGGTGGAATACAATGATCATACTATACGCACACCGATCAAGAGAATGAAGAATAGTGAAGAATTGGACCAAGTAATCCAACACATCAATGGGGTATTGAAGACGATTGCCACGAGTAATTTGTCAGAGACAAACGCCATGATATACGCTTCTATCAAAGCTATTCAAGATAGAATTGCACCGAACAAACAGGCTATTCAGAATATTGAACCTCCATGGAAAAGAAGATTAAAGAGACAAATTGATAGCACAAGAAAGCATATAAGCCAGATGGAAGCTGCAAAGAACAATAACAGCAGAGTTAGAAGAAACATAACAATAAAATATCAATTGCATCAGAAGAAAATAGAGGAAGCTATTGAAGAGGCTAAGCAGAGACTCTTGGCCTTGAGTGGAAGACTAGCGAGATACAATGCGAGATACGAACAATACAAAATAAATAAGACGTTCAAATATAACCCAGGAAAAGTGTATAAGAGCTTCAAGAACAAGGAAGAACAGCCTCACAAGAGAGAGAATTACAGCAGCGACAATGAGATAAAAGACTACTGGGAGAGAATTTGGAGCTATCCTCGGTCACATAACATTTCCACAAAGTGGCTGAAAGATCTGAAAGAAGAATCCTCAACGTTGAATACACAACCCGACATAGCAATTACCGAAAGTGACGTATCACAGAAGATTAGAAAGATGGCAAGTTGGAAAGCACCAGGTCCAGATATGGTACAAGTGGGGTGGCTGAAGAGGCTGAATGCAGTACATGGAAGACTGGCAGATCAGTTCAATGACCTTCTGCAGAGACCAGCCACAATCCCTGGTTGGCTAATAAAAGGAAGAACAACACTCATTCTGAAAGACCCGAGCAAAGGACATTCACCGGACAATTACCGACCAATCACGTGCTTGCCCACGATTTGGAAAGTGATGTCTGGAATACTGGCAGACACGATGTCGAAGCATGTGACTGATGCAGGCATTCTTGCCCATGAACAAAAGGGAGCCAGAACAAGGTGTAGAGGCACAAAGGACCAACTATTAATCGACAAAGCAATAACAAATGAAAGCAAGAGATACAGGAAGAACTTAACAATGGCCTGGATAGATTACAAGAAAGCATTTGATTCAATACCCCATTCATGGATCCTCGAAACCATGTCAATGTATAAAATAAACAATCAGTTACAGGAGTTAATTCGGCAATCGATGAAGTATTGGAAAATAATGCTGATTCATGAAAAGAAGCCGATTGGAGAAATTCCCATTCAATCAGGAATCTTCCAAGGAGATGCATTATCACCCATAATATTCTGCGTGGCACTCAACCCATTGAGTCAAATCCTTCACAAGAGCAATATGGGTTACACAATGCGAACGGGTGAGAAATTGAACCATCTACTATATATGGATGATCTAAAGTTGTATGCCAAGACAGAAGACCAAGTAAATTCCTTGATTCATACAACAAGAATATTCAGTAATGACATCGGCATGGAATTTGGCATATCGAAATGTGCAAGACTCATCATAAAGCGAGGAGAAGTAAAAGAGACAGAAGGACTTGCATTAGATCTCGGAACAATAGATGATGCGAAAGAAGAAGGATACAAGTACCTAGGGATTCTCCAACATCAAACTAACAAGGAAGAACTGGTGAAGAAGCAGGTGACGAAAGAATACTTCAGAAGAGTCAGGAAAATAATGAAGTCGAGGCTATATGGATACATTAAAATCCGAGCCATCAACACATATGCGACACCAGTAATACGATACTCCGGTGCAATAATAAAGTGGAACACAACTGACATACAGCAAATTGATGGTAGAACAAGGAAGATGATGACAATACACAGGGCGCTTCACCCCAAAGCCGACGTCGATAGACTATACCTACCAAGGAGGATGGGAGGCTGCGGCTTGGTTAAAATAGATGATGTCATCAACGAAGAGAAGCGCAGTCTTTCACACTATGTGTACAGCACGATCGCTGACCCCCTAATCGTTGCAACAAGGGAGTGTGGAGTCTGCGAGAAGTATCAAGAAGGCATCAAATCATGGAAGGTCAAGACAATTCAAGACAGGAAGAACAGATGGCAACAGAAAGCGCTACATGGTCAATATCCGAGGCAAATGAAGGATATCACGACAGAAAGAAATATATATGGCAGGATGACCCAAGTTACGCTAAAAGCAGAGACTGAAGCACTGATCATGGCCGCTCAGGATCAAGCACTAACAACAAAGGCACACAAGAAGTACATAATGAAGACAACAGCAAATGCAAAATGCAGAAGGTGCCACGAAAAAGATGAAACTGTAGCCCACATTGTGTCAGCATGCAGTCAGTTGGCTCCAACTGAGTATACAAGCAGACATAACAGCGTCGCAAGAATAGTGTACCAGAACATATGCCAACACTACAACATCAAAACAGAGAGAGATTACTGGAAACACAACCCACAGAAGGTTACTGAGAATACGAAAGTCAAGATACTCTGGGATTTCGGAATTCGGACGGATAAAAGAATAAACGCGAACCGGCCTGATATCACAATAGTTGACAAAAATAAGAAAGAAGTGAAGCTAATAGATATCTCAATCCCTGAAGATAGAAACATTAAGAAGAAAGAGCAAGAGAAGATTCAAAAGTACCAAGACCTCAAAATCGAAGTTCAAAGACTATGGAAAGCAAGAACAGAAGTTGTACCAGTTGTCATCGGCGCGCTTGGAGCAACAACACAGAAGTTGAAAGACTACCTCCACAGACTACCGGGCAATCATGACATTCGCAAGCTACAGAAAGCAGCGCTTCTCGGAAGTGCACATATCCTCCACACGCACCTAGGCCTCCCAGAGACTTGGTAAGTCTGCGAGACTAGGGCTGTAAAAAGTCACCGACCATAAGTGTCGAGAGTAAAAAAAAAAAAAAAAAGTAATAACTATATAACTATATGCGCTTGGAGCAACAACACAGAAGTTGAAAGACTACCTCCACAGACTACCGGGCAATCATGACATTCACAAGCTACAGAAAGTAGCGCTTCTCGGAAGTGCACATATCCTCCGCACGCACCTAGGCCTCCCAGAGACCATAAGTGTCGAGAGTAAAAAAGAAAAAAAAGTAATAATAAGTGACATATTGCTGCTTGCTAAAAACTGGTTTCAGTTGTCTCAGAATGTAGAGTCGTGAAGTGGCTTTCCTGGTAATGATCAGGGGCACGAATTTTCCTCGGTGGAAAACTCGAAATTCCGCGATATTCCGCACTATTTGCGCAAAGTCAAGAAAAAAAAGTAAGACGATTTTTTCTTTTCTTCTGCAGTTAGAAAATAAAAATGACAACAATCCTTACTATAGAATATAATTCGATACGGAAACAGGAACATGCATGACAAGATATTTACAAAAAATGCTAATACAAATGCAACAGAAAAATTCATTAAATGCAACGAAATTAAAGTTTATTGAAATACAGACTCAGCAGCCCTGAAGGTCAGTCGCTGCCTCTGAGCGGAGAATACGCACTGAGGCTGCGCTCCACATCAGCACTGCTAACAGGAAACTGAAGGAGGAGAACTGCATGAGCAGCTAAGCTAGGAAGGCGGGATAATAATGCTTTCCAGAATGACAGTGGGCTTAGTCTGGTTGATCCGATGTCAGCAGCTACGCTCAAATAGATGGCCCATTCGTCTTCACAATCCTTTGGTAAATGCAGGACTGCACTGAAGTCGTTAGACTACGACGCGTCCAATGCGGGGAGTCGAGCTGGATCGAGAACACTCACCGCATTCAGAAATTGTATGGCGTCCTGCATCCTTGTCGTGAGTACAGTCCTGAACCTTCTTCGCAGCAGCACCTACAGCGAGAGCACAGACTTCATTCTCAGTTGTTGCGGCAAGTTGGGAAAGCCAGCTAATGAGACCAAAATATGTGTTGTACTTGGCATGGAGCTGGGGCTTGCGTGACTTCCAAGAATCCAAGGTGGCGATGGACAATTATCGGCGACAAAAGCAAAATGTTTGTTAAGATCTTTCAGCTCTAAAAGAGTACACAATTCCTTCAAGACAGCAGTATCAGCATCTGTCTCCCGCTCAGTACGGACAAACTAGGAGTAGTGATGCAAGAGAGAAGCGTGATATCAAACAGCATTGAACCACGTATTCCACCGTGTGATGGTGGGTTCAGGAGGAAGAGAGGAGGTAGTGGCACCTTTACATTGTAGAAATCGAAGTTTTTCCGCGGTAAAATAAGAAATCCCCGAATTTCCTGCGGAAAATTCGTTTTGTCCCTGGTCTAATGATGTCAACATGATGTTTTCAACTGAAGGTTTGGTCGAACATCACTCCCAACAACTTCAACTGAATAACTGATGGAGTGTCTGGCAGTTGTCTCAGCGAAAGATTGGTGACCAATCTTGGTCGCAAGTTGACCATCATCTGTTTGCACTTCTGAGCATTGACGTTCATCCTATTCACAGTCATCCAGTCAATAATTGATTATACAACGCTTACAGTGGCATTGTCAATACCTTGCTGATCGACTGCAGAGCGATGGTATAATGTCCATCGTGTATACACACTGAATAATGTGCTGCTGCGAAGACCTCACGCGATTCCACGATGTGTTTTGCCTTCATTTCAAGATCGCGAAATGAAAATTAGAATGTTAACGCAATTTCTTTCTCTCATCATTTATAAATATACATATTTTCGTGTCTTCAATTCCTCTTATTGAATTGAGATCGTTTCAAGTCTCCTTGAAAATGATGGACCGATTTCGAGCAACCAGTACATTGGTCGATGTGTGGCTATATTTAAATTTACATTCAGAGATAGCGCACGCTGAAACTTGCTACGCGTACGGAAGGCAGTTCCAAATACCTTATAGAGATAGGAAATGGTGCACGTTGCTTGCGGATTGCTGAATATTCCATCAAAGTGCTTCGATTGCTACGATTTGTTCAGATTCGAAGAATTCAGATCATTGCGCAGCACAAGTATTCTCGTTAATGTTGATCCTTCAGATTGTTATTGGAGAGAATGGGAGACATACGAAAATTGGTGCACCTGTTGTTTTCATCACCCCTTCTCAGCAGTCCTCATTGAATGTAAGTAGACAGTGATTTGTGCCCGAGTGTGACCGAAATAATATTACAGCACGCACGTACTGGCTGGTATCCTAAAGACGGAGAGAATGTGTTCGAGAGAATGTGTGCCATTCCTAAAAGTATGTGATATATGACTCATCAAAGCTAGCTAATGATAGCTAGCACTGATATTACTCGGTTTTCACCATCCCCCACCGATGTGAATCGAAAAATGCACCTGCCGGAAAAAGACGTCTAAACGAAAGACGTTAAATATGTTTTTCGACGTGCCGGACGCTGTTCCTGCGGGTTTAGTCGTGCACATCGGAGTCTTCCCGCTAAGATATCGGAAACTGCCTGAAGACTTCATTGATGAGACTTCTTCGTTGTGTTAATCAAGATTTGTTTAAAAGATTTTCTTAGAACTACTTGGGGTTGAAAATGACCCCGTTTGGTCATCAATGAGGTTTGAGAAATTGTATGCGATGTTTATTAGGCTTTCTTTATTAATTATGTCTTCTTTTACTTTTATTTTTCGATTATTTCATTAATAGTGTACACTCGACGACAAAAAGTTTGCCCCACACTACGTTTTATACTAAAAACATGTAATTATTAAAAACACTTTACTTTAGGGCTCAAATTTAATCCCATAACTTTCCTAATGATGATTAATGATGCAAAACAAAAGGATAATTCACAAATATTTCATTAATATTTGGTAGATCCACCTTTACTAGCAATAATTGCTTCAACTCGTGAAGTCATTGACTCCACCAATATTTTGCAAATCTCAGTAATTTCAGTGTCTCTTGCCCACACATTTAGGAAAGCGTTGATAAGTTCCTGCTTATTCTTGCATCCGCTAGTCTTGAGACGCTGTTTGATGATTGCCCACAAGTTCTCTATTGGATTAGCATCCGGTGAACTGGGAGGCCATGACAAAACTCGAACACCCTTCGTGTTGAAATGGGCCATGCTTCGCTTACTGGTATGACACGGCGCATTATCCTGTTGTAGCCAGCCATTTCCATCTGGAAAAGACTCCTCCATTTGGGGAACAATTCTGCGATCGATGATCTCATGCACATAAACTTCGGAATTCATATTCCTCTCCACAATATGGATACGACCGGGTCCGTGCCAGCTAAAGCAGCCCCATACCATAACACTTGTGGGATGCTTCGTCGTTCGAATGAAATGGTCTGGGGTCAACTCATGACCGTCGACAACTCTAACATATTGAGGTTTGTCATCCCGTAGTTCAACAACTGTTTCATCAGTAAATAAAACTTGTTTATAGTCATCAGTTGTCCAATGTTGATGATCTCGAGCCCATTGCTGTCGACGTTTGATTTGACTATTGTTCAGGTATGGTCTTCGTCCTGGCTTCATTGCTTTGCGATGTTATTTGCGAGAAATTGTATGCGATGTTTATTAGGCTTTCTTTATTAATCATGTCTTCTTTTACTTTTATTTTTCGATTATTTCATTAATAGTGTATATTGTAGTCTTACTTTGTTTCAGCAATTGCTTGTTGAATGTGCCAGTTTGAACCAGGGATGCGGAGTCGGAGTCCTATCATTTTTGCTGGAGTCGGAGTCCGATCAGTAACTAAACCCGAAATATAATGCAAGCAAATAATTTATTCTTGAGTATCATTTATCTGTCACTGCCCCCATCAAACAAAAATACGGAAATAGCAGTGCATGCAAAGCTTGTAGTAGTTGAGGGATGAGCCGTGATAGTTAAAAATGGATTGTCTTTTCACTCGGTGATTTAGTAGAGAAAATCAGCCTTCCTAGCCTCTATCTCACCTACGCACCAAAGGTCAGATCAGAGACAAAAATGAAATGCTAGTTTGTTTGAGAACATTACCTCTTGCCTTCACGTTAATCGTGTGTGATGTCTCTTCTAAAGCGCATATTAAAATCAAAAGTGTACTCATATTTTTTGGAGAAGAATGGGGGATTTTCCTGCCTGGTAGAGACTGGAGAAAAACCGTGTGAACCACACATCGATAAGGTGGGAGGAGTCGAGTCGTATGCATCCAACTGAAAACGACATCTGATAGACTTTCATCGCAAATGATTGATAGGCAATTGATGCAGCAATTATCACTGAACATTCGCTGGACAGTTCATCATCCGCTTGTATATTTCATTGTACCCTGACGATAAGTGATGGACGGGGATGTATCATTTGATGATTATTTTTAACAATCAAAAATTTTCGAGTCAACAACACCTCGGTCCCTTCCCACATTTCAATAGAGAAAGACGACCGTAGCCTTTTACACGCCATGTCACCTACTGAAGTCGCAACAGAAAGAGATAGAAGAACAATACCCAACAGTTAAGATTAATCTTAAGAGAAATGATGGCTCCTATGATATAGTTGGATAACCAAGGGGAGTCGATGAACACTGATGACCATAAACCATGGATCCAACCAGACAGTAGTCGAGAATAATCGATTCGGAGAACTGACCACAGCGTAGTTAAACTAGATTTCTATTGTGATCTCAATTGATAATGTGAATATAACACAATTTTAAATTAATCTCCTCAGTTTGAAATAGTTCTAATTGAAAATCAGAATCAAAACGTACGCGAGCCACAATCAAGCAATGCTGATCTTTCCATAGAGTGTGGACCTTCACCTGTTCTGCAGAATTCTCAACTTGAATGGAAAACCACAGAGATGAATTGCTTTGTCTTTGTTGTTTGGTCTAGAGATGACATTTTTTGATACTCATGGTCACGCTTAGAACTAGTCCCGTGGGGCAAGAAGATCAATTTTCCATTGAACGCAGTGCAAGTTGAAGTCTGAATTCTGACGAACTAGATAATTGACACCCATCTGAACGTTCACAGTCAGCAAATTTAGATCGTGAGGAGTCGAGCGATGTGAATAATATTTCCATTTGACGTGTTTATCACGGGGAAGCATTGAGTAAAGGGCAAGTACTGCTCAATTAGCAGGTGTTCAGACAATTATCAGATGTTCAGAAAACGGTGGCTAGTGTGTTCTCTAATACAACTTTCCTTACGCATTGTGCGGACTTAACGAATCACGTAAGCCAAGGGGAGATATATCTCTCCATCTCTCTGCCATTGCATGCCGAATCTCTGAGTCTCTGCCACGACAGCCGGATCCATCTCAATGTGTAAGACACAAAATCTGTCATCATGATCACTATCTATTCACGCAACTGGACAAAGCTCATTGTTCCTAGGTTGCCCTAGGAGAGAAGAGTCGCATTTTGTAGCTGCAATGAAATTGCACACATCGCAATACCCTCAAACAATACTCGACATTGAATAATTAGTGAGAGCTTTGGCCGGCAGCCATTGGTATGTGTGCTATAATATTACACAACGTTGTCACAGCACCAGTCATAGGTGAGTCCTCCGAAGAGACTGTCGAGTGAACCAATTTTGTACTCCTGTTAACTTCCATACTCTAGGAATCTGACGAACCAACATTCACGAGACAAGTTGTGCGCAATGATTTGAATTGTTCGAGTCTGAAGGAATCGTGGCGATCAAAACATTTTGAAAGAATTCACAGCAATCCTAAATCGACGCACGACTATTTCCCATCTCTGTAAACTATTAGGAGCTCCTTTTTGCCCACTTGGTGAGTTCCTGCATGTGCCATTGTTTTGAATTTGTTTCTAATCCTAGTAAAGTGAAAGATTTGAGCAATATAATTGTAGGATCTATCATATTTCAATTGTTGTTTAGAGCATCAAATGAGCATCGCTATCAAAATCTTCACATGCTAAATATTTCATCCAATTCTGCTGCATTTCATTTCAGATGTGTTTCCTGATCTTCGTTCTCCTTGGAATCCGCGGCGCTCAAACCGATGTTATTTCACACAAATTCAAAGCTGAGCAGAAAGATTATTGCTTGGAAGTTGGAATCAAAGTCTCCTCTTCTTCTGCTGTATCAAAAGTCAATTGCGCCGTACATTGCCTCTCAGCGCCTTCTTGCTGTGCATTCATGCTTCGACAGAGCCCAACTCGCTGTCTGATTCTCCACACGGCTCAATGCGATGAGCGACTGAAATATTTCTCCACTGGTCGATGCGTTCTCTACCGCCGTATGACTCGCAAAACTGGCAAGTCGGCGTGTCCATCAATCTTCTCCACTACCTTCAAGTCTGCACCCCATCGCGTCTTTTATATCTCAGACGAAAGAATTGCACTCAGACATTCCAGGAAATACTGCACAGACAAAGGCGGACGTGTGATTGAGCAATACCCGGTTGCATTCATGAAAGAGTTCATCAAAAAAATGATATCGGCTTTCCTTCCTGACATGACGTGGAAATTCTGCAGTCGTATAACCGCGGATGGCGAGGTAACCTGGAGTTGTCCAGTTGTTGTCGGATTAGTTGATGTCGCTAACGGGAGTCAAATCTGGCCAAACCAAAATATCATTTACAATTCTATAAGTTATGAACAGGAATTTGGTAGAGATATAAATTCGTTTAGAAGCACAATAGGCACAGATCAGATTGTCTTATTCATTAAATTCAATTATAATGAACGTGTCCCTGACCCAAGACCGATTGCTGTCCGCTTTATGGCAGCAGCAATTGCTGTAATAGCATGTGAATGTTCATTACAAAACTAGCTCCCACTACATTGTAAGTCAAAATTTGCTAATGCTGAAGCACGTTGTTACTAAAACCCTGATTTGACGTCCTTGTGGATCAACCCTCAGAGACCTGAGGGAGTCCACTGCACCTCAGAACCGAATTTTCAATGTCACTTCCATACTAGGTAGGTGACATGCCACGCTCAATTACGCGTAATTGCACATGACCCTAAACATCCGTGGCTACGCGTGACATTTCTGCAACATCTGTCGGCAGTCCTGTTATAGATCAATAATAATAATAATAATAATAATAATAAGCGTTTATTTTTTCATGAATGGAAATCGAAAGTTTACAGAATGATTGATCATCACATAAAAGTAACGAAAGTTGATAGAAGGTCATAAAAGTTACGATAGCTTAAATGAAGAGGTTTCCTTCTACAATCAACGAGACACACCAGAATTATAAAGTTTACATCCACAAATTACAAATGAATTGCTTTGGCGAGAAGAATGGATCTCGGGCATAATGAAGCGCCCGATTTTGATATATTAGGCAGCAGGTTATTCAGGATGTGATCTTTATTCATTACTTGGTATATAGACTCCCTTGCGATGGCTTGTCTGCGCATCTCAAGGGATGCAAAACAAAGTTCTTTACATTCAGAACCACAAATCAGTTTATGAAAGCGTTGTTGAAGTCGTTCCATTTTGCGGTTGTCTGTTGCAGATAGCCCAAGGAAAAGTATACTCTTTGAAGTCCTTTTTCCGGAATGAGAGGCTTCAAAATGCGGGATGCATAGATACGTCTAGCTGCAGACTTCACGTTATTTGTAATATGGTCAGACCATGTTCCTTTACTGTTGAAAGTGACTCCCAAAACCTTCAATATCTCAACATGTGGCACTCGTATATCTGGGAGAATAATACTGGAGGTAAATTTTCGCTTGCTGATGACTAAGCATTTGCATTTGGCGTCATTCATCAGAAGATCCAAATTTTTTGACCAATTCAACAGATTAGAATGTTCACGGGAGATGTGTTGGTTAGAACAAAGATGGGGAATACCATAGCTTCATCGTCCGCATATCGTATGACTTTGCAGTGCTCTCTTGATGGAGAGAAAGTAGCCATAGTTAGAGCAAAAAGATAGGGACCAAGTATAGAGTCCTGCAGTATTCCCGATGTGACGTCGATATCTTTACTTTTTGTTATACCAACAGATACATGTTGTGTTCTTCCGCTAAGGTAGCTCATTACCCATCTTATGAAAGACGCCGGAAAATCACAAGACATCAATCTTTCAATAATGAAGTCAGTGCGAAGCTTATCGAGAGCCTTAGCATAGTCTTAAGAGAGAACCATGACACCTGATGTTGATATAGACTTTGCGTCTCATGTGTCTGTATGTATCAGGGGCTAAAAAAGTGATAGGACCTGAATTTCATGCTCAGGGACAGAACATTAACGCGGACAACCGTAGACGACGCGCAAACTGTAAACGCTCGCCCACACGCATTCATCAGCATTCCCCATGTTTTGACAGCATCAGATCACGTGATTGCTGACTCATAGCGCAGCGCTTACGTACACGCGTTGAAGTATAAATTGCGTCTGACCAGGGATGTTTGGGGTGCTCCACAATTACGCGTCGCAATGTCGCTTTTTCCATCGACGGTATATTAAGCTCTCATGTCCATGCATTATCATCATTTCCGACAATGATTTTGCATGTGATATTTCATTTCAATTGAATTATTACGAAAATGGGAGACATGTTTACTGGCTCACTGGACCCTCCCGCGGGCATCAAATGGTGTGGAAATTCCAGGCTTGCGCTGGACGAGGTTTCTGTGTTCCATTACCACCCCATTCATGCAGGATTCCAATGGGAATTCCCACAGGATTTTCAACTTCAAAAGCAATATTTAAAATTTACGATTATTTCCCATAATGGTTCCCATATTCCAAGCTGGTGTTTGATCAGCTCTGCCGACAGAAGCCCATAGCAGCTACGTTAGGGGATATCCTATACCACATTAATTCTATAGGTACCGAAACAAGTTTAGGTCAACCTGAGTAAAAAAGATTATCCACTTATTTCGGATATATTATTAAATTTTCTCTCGATTTCTGAAATAATAACTACACAAACCATAAAGTAAGTATATAATATACAGAGCATTGGATGACGAGACTTGATGTTGGAGTATTGGTTCAGATTGTTCATAACCACAGAATCTAGCGCAGAGGCCAGTATCTCGACTGGTAAATAAGTGTTCGTTCGGAGACGTTCTTCTGCATATTCTCTACAGAGTGAAGAAGACAACCTGTGTAGAAATGACTTTCTGTCCAATTTGTAATCGTTCCTCGTCGAAATGAAGAACGCATTGAATGCTAAAATATCTGTGCAGTTGTAGAATATCAGCATTGGTCATCTAACAGATTTTCTTCGACAAGAAAAAAGTTCACCAGCTTCATCCATTCGATTCTCTCCTCCTTTGCCTTCATTATAATCCATTATCATGTATGGCTTCTATTTGCGTCGTTATTTACGTCTGTATTTGTATGAGATGAACTGTGAATGTATGAAATGTGATGCTCTCAATTCAATTTTCATCGGAATGATTTTATGATTCACTAAATTCATGTTTTATTTCTTGAATTTGAATAGTGATGTGGACCCATTTACATCTTTTTCAGTAAATTGAAATCATTGTCTTGGATTGCGTTCTTTTGCTCTACCAGTGGCATTTTGCTTGTGATATGATCACGCTTAAGAAAATTCTCGAGGTTGAGCATTAGGGAGCCTATCGAGTTGCGAATTGAACATACATTTCCTCTCCAAGCCTGTCATGGCACGTAGGATCTGCAAAATACGATCATTCTTTCTGCATTACTTTCACGAACAGTCAATACCGTGATAATTTCTTCAAAACTGCAAAAATTTTGTGTATCTCACATTTGGAAACAATTCCAACTGTGTTCACCTCTAGTCCATTTAATAAAATCGAAACTGCATACACATTGTGGATTTGATGAATGCTGAGTTGCTACCTAATATGACACTAACTATGCAAAACAGATTGCTTATGTCAAAATATATTGTTTATCTTCTTGAATATCAATAAGAAATAGTATATTGATCTTATAGAGGACTTTTCTGAGACGCCTAGGCATAGGCATATTGTAAACAAGGATGATGATCCAATCTCATGAATCCGAACATGTTTAGATTTTTCTTTCAGCATAGAAATCGAAATACATTCCGCTTTGTCAATGCTCTAGCTTCAGTGTTTGCCATAAATGTTGTGATAACAGAGAGTTGGGCCGCAATTAAACCTTTTGAATACCGCAAACATCCGAATTTCACAATTCAATCTCTCCATACATGAGAGTTTGCATAAAATTTGTTTTTCCCACCATGGCAGAGGTGCGTCGATATTCCAGGAGAAAAGACAAGCAAGCTGTAGGCCTACACCAACATTTTAACTGCAAAGCTCTCGACGTTCATGGATATTCACCAATGTACGGTGCTCTAGCAGGAGAATGCACCTGGTCTTGGATCAAGAATTTCTAAAGATTAATTTCGTCTGAATAGGATTGAGGTCCTGATATGGCCAGGTAATAGCCCAGACCTCAATCCCATCGAATATCTGTGGCATCCAATGAAGCCTCGTATTGACAGAGCTAAAGGCACTTCGATTACTGCGCTGAAAGAAGAAATCAAACGTGTCTGGATTCATGAGACCAGTCCAGAACGATGCACATCCTTGGTCAACAGCATTCCCAGGTGTCTGAGATAACGAAGTCCTCAATAACAAAGAACATCCTATTCGCTACTGAAATACAAGACAATACATTGCTTTTGACATTGTACGGTGTTGTTGAGTTTTACATTTCGAAGTTTAGAGATTGTGAGCAAGTCTGATAATATACATGAAATGCGTGAATCCATTACGTTTTTCTTAAGTGAGCCTAAAACTTTGTCCGGTGCCTGTACCTTGTATGTACATACATGTAGGCCCTATATGATATGCCTAAATCAAGTCTTGATACCTTGAATGACATTGCAACCTGTTCCATTTAATTTGAAACAATCAGTAAAGAACTGGCTCTATTCTACTACAAAACAATATGACAACGACCAACTCACTAATGTAACTAAATACCGTATTACAGGTCTCTCTTATCCAATACATAGGCGTAAAATCGTTGCACATAATTGTAGTGTTGCTCACATGCAATTAGATCACTTTTATCTCTCACTGCCCTTATCAAATATAGTCTCCATCACTCGAAGTCTGTGTTCAGTTTGGGTCAGGTTACCTCAGCCGTTCAAAATGTCTGACATTTGGCCACTCAAACTATTTTTACACTGACCCTTCACTGATGACGAGAGGTATATTTAATAGGGCTCAAGGGGCCAAATAAGGAGTCATTCTGAAGATGCATAATCTGGAGTATTCAGGTTTTGAAGCTGTGAAATTCTGGATGGAAGAATGCGACGGCGCGTTGTCTATCACAGCCATCACATTTTGTAGAGCTCCTCGTTCTAGCAATAGTCCTTCAAGGGCTCTTGACATGATGTCGTTGTATCGCTCACCCTTTATTGATCTTCTGCAAATATCATAATGTGCCATGCCTCACTTGCCCATGAGACTCCAACAATGAATGTTTGCGCCTCGGCTGCTGGGCAGAGGTATGCGGCATCGAACACCACGAAGCGGTCGTCCTTCACACCGGCGAGAGAATAGATTGATATTTGTCTCATGTTGGTAGAATATCTCCTTTTGTAATGCTGTTTGTTGCATGAGATGTCTGATAAAGTCGGCACGCTTTTATCATTGATTGTTTCAATGTCATTTTGTTTTTGCAGTAGAATAGAGTTCGTTCTTAAATGAATGTTTTAAATTGAATGGAACAATCTTTAAATAGAATTGAAACGGCTTTAAATAGAACGGAGCAACTTTTAAATAGAATGGAAAAAGGTGTAGATAATTAAATCAATGGGCTCTACGAATACCAGTTCGTCGCATTTCGAATACCAAAGTTACCTTCCGTAGAAGTCATAACATGTCCCGAAAAGAAAAAAATGAGCTAGCTTTTACAAGTACTGACCAAGTCATCCGAGAAAACATCAGCAAGTACTTTACAAGTGATGACTGAGCAAGTTGGTTGCCGTCTACTCGGCAACTTGGTCAATTAAGTTGATTTGGGACTCTACCTAATATACTTACTCTATGTCACTGATATCGATACTCTTCGTTGGTGAAATGTCTGAAAATGTTTTCTTCTAATGAAAAAATGAAAAATGCAAACAAATCTTTGAATAAAACTTTGCATGAGCAATAATGCTGTAATATCGATAAATATTTAGTGGAGGGAGGAAGAACTTTGTGATTGTGACTGAAAAATGTCGATGTCATCGTTATCTATGTTCATGTTGCTTCAATGTGATCTATCGCAAAGTTGTTGTACAATCATCGTTGACTTTAAAGTGCCTGATTAGAATAACTTGTCAAGGGGAACATGAATTCATTGATGTGAAGTCGAATAACTTTTGTCAATTTCGTCATTATCCTCATAATCTGTGCTGAATTCATAGACATTGATACCTGGAAGCACAATTCAGGAGTCTTGCTTCGAAATCATGTGTACTTTCCTTCTTTGGAGTATGTCAATTTCAAAATTTGCAGCTCTTGGTCATACCAGAGAAACCGATAGCGATTAGCTGGGTAAATCCATTTTATACGATTCAACAACATATTTCAAAAAACGTGTCTTTTGTTTGTTAAATTCTTAGTTCTGAACAGATTTTCATAGTTTCATGTATCTCAATGTGAGTGAAATAATGTCAGTAGTTATATTTTGATTCTTTTGATGTATTGGAACATAACTGACATACATAGCTTTGTTTGTGTTGATTGGTGACACGTTGATGTGGAAAATAAACATTTTGGGTCATTATATCTTGATTCTTGTTCCTGCAATCATTTGATTGTTTGGTAATATGGAAATATAGAAATCGATGACTCAATTTCTTGTTTTATTTTCGAATGAGATCATGTACTTAATGAATGACTTTGATTCAGCTTCATTGATGTTTTGATGGTCTGTTATGGATGTCTTTTCTCACATACAGGTACCTGAATGTGCGGCATACCCTGAACAGGTAAAACAGACATTGCGGCCTTAATTTTCAACTAGTCATTAGCAGGGAACTTGGTTGAAGGGAACAGAAGCGAAAGGAAAGTGAAGGTTGTGTTTCAGTGGTGTTGGTCCGGCAGCCAGATCGAGTTTCTGCAGGGAACGAGACCGAAAATGAGACTTTCACAGAATGATGTACCATATGCCTACTACGAATCGGTACGTTTGCCGAGTTCCAGTGAGTTCCTCTTCTTGTCAGACAGGTTGAAAGAAAAACACAAGTAAATCCAATGGGACTCAGATTGAAAGTTTTGGTTAAAATGAAATTTTATTTGTTTTCTCTGATTAAACGAAAAGTACTAAGCTCATAGTCATAATGTTTGGCATGGAATGTCTTCATGTCATTATGTGCATTTTTCAACATTTTCCACAATTTTCTATTATGTCCATGTGCTATTATTATGCTTCTGATCGGCAATGTATGTGAGAATGTGGTTAAATGTGGATACAGTTACTCAAAATGTTTGTGTTTGCCGACATTAAGAGGCTCGCTAAATCGAGCTTAGTACTTTTCGTTTAATCAGAAAAAAACAAAGAAAATTTCATTTTAGCAGAAAACTTTCAATCTGCGTCCCATTGGATTTACATGTGTTTTTCTTTGATCCTGTCTGACAAGAAGAGGAACTCACTAGAACTCGGCAGACGCTCGAATTCGTTGTAGGTGAACATCATTCTGTGAAAGTATCATTTTCGGCCTCGTTCCCTGCAGAAACTCGATCTGGCTGCCGGACTATGTTGCCCACCATCAAAGTTGACTACATGTTGACTGATTTATTTGCAAACATGTTTCTGTATGCAAGGTGGACAATAAATGTGGCTTAATTAATACAAGCCTGTACTTAATAATGTCGTAAATCAGAAGAAGCCCTAATATTCATTCATATCTGATTTTATTATGATCTGATTTTGACTTTTAGTGATCATTTGTGATGCACAATTAACATAAAATCATACAGTATATATAGGTTTATCGATGACAGCCACAAGCGTGGAATGAAGTCTATGCTCTAGCAATATTGATTTAACATCAGTGGCTCATCATTCGATACATTTGTAATTGGAAGCAAAAGCGAAATAGAACAGGCGTTTATATACCCAGTCATGAATGGCCTCTACTTGTGGGCAAGGATATTCTATACACTACGGAGGATGGCTCACTAAAAGGAATTTTAGCCTTATTGCTTATCTTACTTTGTGTTCTGTAATTGCTCAAGGCCATTCTTAAAATACTATTTTCTAATGCACTATTTTCTGGCGAATGTTACCTTTTGTTTGAGAATGAAGAGTTGAAGCATTGGGCAGTATTCAAAATATTTCAGCTTCTTTGCTAGATTTTTTATGACGATCACATCGCTCAAAGACTTTATCTATTCTATCGGGATGATGTCCTTTTTGGATAGAAATATTCCTAACTTTATCTTTTTATAATCGCAAGGGCAGGGCGGCTGCTTAATTCTTGAGATCTATTGTACAAGGCTTTAATCGCGTTGTTCTTGTGAGACTCAGCAGTGTAGGAGTCGAAATGAGTATACAATAAATTATCAGCTTATTTTTTTATCCAGTTGTTTTCAAATTTGCTATTTTTTATTGAAATATCTATATCTAGAAAATCAATTGAGTTGTTTATGGGTTCTTCTACAGTATATTGAAGTGATGAATTATCAGCATTAAGCTGGTCTAAAAATGTGAGGGCTTCGACTCGAGACCGAAAGACGACTAAGATGTTATCAGCGTACCTAATGTAAAATGCCGGCATTTGCATTTTACTTTCTATAATATTTAGCGAGAATTCAGCCAGTTGGATGCAAGGGAGGATCCCATACTCATTCCTTCTTATTGAAGGTAAATTCAGAAATGAAAAATTAGTGCAAGGGAGTTGCAAAACAATGCGCAAAGTATTACCATTAATAGGATATCTATCAAAATATACTAAGATAATTATATGGTCGATAGTGTCATTGACTGGAATATCTGTGAAAAGTTGAGCAGCATCGAAACTGACTAAGTAGGGGTTTTCATGCGGAAAATCTTTTCATGAGCTTCAAAGCTATCCTTAGTTGAAGAAGAAAAGGTTCTAGATGAACAAGAAGCCAGTCGCAAATGTTTTTGCAGAAACAGTCAGTCATTGACAAGATTAATAAAAGAAACTGACTCTTTATTGTATACTCATAGCGACTCCTACATACTCCTACAAAAATAGTGCATTAGAAAATATTGTTTTAAAAATTGCCTTCAGCAATTACAAAACACAAAGTAAGATAAGCAATAAAGCTAAAATTCCTTCTATTGAGTTATCCTCCGTAGTGTATAAGTATACTTGTGAGCATTGCAATCAATGCTACGTCGGTGAAACCCGTCGACATATCTCCACTGTGATAGATGAACATGTGAAAGGTCAACCCCCATCTCATCCTCAAATGCAATCATTGCAATGTTGATTGTGGTAATTAACATGTGCATCGGCTTCAAAATGAGACCTTATTTGTCAATTTCTGTTGGATAATTGGAACGTAATGCTACTTTCATTATCATTATGCTGATTTCAGTTAATCAGATTTTTAGTCAGATTTTCATAGAGATCTTCGAAATTTTGTTAGAAATGATTACAATGAGGGCATTCAGCTGAACGGGACATTCATTTACCTACATGATGTCCGCCATATTCAATCACATTGCCATAATGGTCTAGGAGATTTTCGGACCTTGGTTAAGAACTTTCGATTGAATGATGCACAACAACATCCTCATCTGAAAATTCAATTTTCATGACTTCTCATTCGGTCAGTCAAAGTAACACCTATCACACAAGTTTAAATCTGATGATGGCGGATGGTATCTTTGTCTTGCGGAAAGTGGTCAAACGGGACAGAGGTCCATTGTCATATGGAGTTCAGGAGTCATTGAAAACATTAGCACGTGTTCCACCAAACAAAATTCGTGTTTGGGTGCAAAGCCTGGTCAAAACATTCGATACAATTTCTAAAAATGACCGACTGTAATGCCTCGTTGCACGCACGTTGACATATCTATGATAATCAGCGATAATCACGTGACATGTCAATCAGAGAGACTCAAATTTTTGTCAGATAATTGCTAGGACTCTACTTTACTACGACACATCGAATTTCGGACCATAGATATGTTATTTCATCTTCTCTCATGGAAGTCTCAATAACTTTCAGTCACACCTCATAGAATCTTCGAAGTTCTCTCCTGAGAAGTGAGTCTATACAAAACTGAATTCATGCATAGCATAGTTAGTTCAATCAACAATCATATTTGATAAAAACAGTGCTAGATGTTGCCTTAGTCATCGATTGTTTCATTGGCGTGTAGTTAAGGTGTTTACTTCAACAGCTTACCTATTTGCATTTGAACACTAGGTGGCGGTTGGCGTTGAGCAACACACAATGATTGACACTCTCTGAATTAAGCATTGTCAGTTAATTCAAAAGGAAATAAAAGTAGAATGAGTAACTAATGACTTTTGATGTTTGTCGTTCCATTCATAATTGTTCTTTAATTGAAGGCATTGTCCTTTCTTCCCACTAGGAAGTGAGATCAAAGTTTAAACCATAATTTGTGACTCAATTAAATTTAGAGAAGGCAGTATTTCTACTCTCCAAAGTCTTAGCAAGTAGTGCGCTTTAATTACTACCATGATTGGAAGACACGGCAATCATTCAATGTCGGGAACATATTATTCATGTCTCAATGTGACTAATTCGGTCACATATTGGACACAATTTGGTTTACAGTGTTTAAATCATAGTGTGACGAATTTGTGACGGAATATGTGACAGATTACCTGAAGCGATGTGACAGGACTGTCACAGATGTATGACAAGCAACTGACTTGCATGTGACAATACCTGTTGAGATAAGTTGCAGAGTACGCGAGATCACTGACGTCTTTATTCTTGAAGAGGCAAGGAACATAACAATAATTTGATAGATTTTGAAACATCGTCAGTATTGAATCAAACTTTGACATTTTTGACTTGGATCCTTTCAAGATCCGTTTTATTCACACACAATTGGTAGGTAGACGTGCATAGAACGAATCAGGGACTACTAAGATATCTATATAGCTACCTAGATATAGCTATATAGATATCTTAGTAGTCCATGAACAAATCTATGATGTACATAGCGCGATAAGCGAACAGAGGTCTTCATCAGAAATTGGGCTCAATTTAGAGAGAATGCGGCACACAGATGTGCCTCTAGGATGCAAGTCCATATGTTAAAAAGATGAGTCGCTGCGTTGAAAACCATTTGCAAGTGAAAACTCGAAGTTTTGAAACAATTGTGTAGATTTCTATTTAAAATGAAGAAATATCTCTAAAATTGATTTTAGAATTTCTAATCATCGGTTTGCAAGCATCGCATTCCCAGAATTCTGTGTATACTGATGACTGGTGAGTTAGCTCAATATTTCAATACAACATTATTGAGTAGTCATTTTGTCAAGGTGTCAAAAATAAGTCTTTTTATGACCTGTTGCCATGATTCGGTGTATCCTGATTGATAGCTTGGACATAATCTTAGAAATTCTGAGAAAGACATTTTCCTCCGAATCTTTTCATGTATGAAATTCATTTTAAGACTTTTTATCATCAGGCAAGTGCGCATACGCTATATCAGAAAGCTGTGCGCGAAAAACAGTGGAACAGTAATAATAATAACACGTTTTCTGAATTAATGCCCCAATATTGAAAATCGTGAGGCTTGTTACATAATACCATAAACATAAATGTTGTACAAGTAGTAAGAGAATGCGCGGTTTCAGGACACTGCGCGATTATAGGATTAGAGATAGACCTCTGCGATATTTGCTTAAGCTGCACTGGACACGCTTGATTTGGAACGGCTCGTTTTCCTTCGCCTGTTCTGAAATCACGCACGATGCTCATTGGACGACACAGAACGGAGTGATTTGGCTTGGAAAATAACTTAGAAAAATTTCCGAGACGAGGAGGGGGTGCCATTTTTTCTGGAAAATGGTTTTCAAGTGTTTGACAAAGATTTCAAAATTTTCCACTTTGATTGATAAAATATTGTATATTATTACTGGCGTCATAAGGGATGACATTGCTATATCGCATTTTTCAAAAGAAAAAGTAGGTTTTCTGCTCCCAATTCTTTATTCGACGCAGTATATAAAGTAATTAAATAAGTGCTATAAGTCACCAAATTTTCGCTACGCAGTTGCTTGTTCACGGTGTATAAACAAAATCGGCAAATTACAATATGGAATGGCACATTATATAGGCCCATTGTCACAAGGAAGTCAACTCATGTCGTCGGTTGATGGTTGGCCGAAGTTTTCCAATTGATGACGCTTCCTCTATACGAGCTTCAACCGCTGTATGGTGCCTACTAAGAAATTTGATGTCGTAATCAAGTATGGTGTGACACTCATCTCGATGCATTGATTTAATATGTTCAGAGAGGGCACTAGAATTTGATCGACTATCTATGCTGCGAGAATGTTCATAATAGCGAATATAAAATGGGCGGGCAGTCTGTCCAATGTAAAAGTTACCGCAAAATTTACAAGTAAAACAATAAATAACATATCTGCAATCACAAATACAATCATCAGGAAGAACAGCACAGACATCACAATTAGCATGCTTGTCTCTTAAAGTGGAAGAGCGAAGGGCATCTTTCATTTGTTTGCATGGTTTAGAAACTAAATTACCATCAATATTGTATTTCTTAATAAGTTTGTTGACTTTTCTGTGTGTGCTATCATTTATGAAATTAAGATTCAAAATGCTCATATTTTTATTTTTGAAATTAGGGGAGAGTAGGGTAAGACGGACAACCTAAGCTTCTAGGATACCTGACAGAATGATAACTATGTTTTAATTATTGCAATTAATGTATTCCATTGCTATTGGGTATCTACAAGATCGTAGCAAAATTTTGATTCTCTAACTTCACGTCTTCAAGGTTACTTTTTCATTTTAAAATAGGATGACGAATTGTTCATCTTACCCCACCCTGTGGGTAAGATGGACTATTATAGTGGGGCAAGATGAACAATTATTAAATTGTGGCTTTGAAGCAAAATCTCAACTGACAGTCTGAATAATTCAATATAAATGATCCCAGAGTGGAATAGGGTCCTTTGCCGCGAACTTTTTTGTGGCTAGTATATCAGATTATTTCTAAAGCAGACATTTTTAAAGAAACAAATGATTCCTAAAAGCATGCTGAGAAAGCTACAGAGTATGCATGTGAGAAACTTAACCCTCTAACTACCATGGGGTCGATTTTTGACCCCACTAATGATCTTTTTCATAGCAAATTTCTCACAAGCTCTCCAACATATAATGGTTCTGTGACTTTGTCTGCATGAATATTGCGCTTATATTTATGTATTTGGATATGTAATAATGTTATTTATAAAGGCGCATCACTGGAAAATCAAAATTCCATCACTAATTACCATGGGGGTCATGTTTTGACCCCAAGTTTCAATGCACCAGAAAATGTTATGATGCGTTAACAAATTTATCTTGTTAACTGGTGCCAATTTTACAATGCTGTCAGATTCCAACTTAATTGATTTATCTTTTTGTCTGAAATAATAGGTTGATGTAGCAGATCGAATTACTCCATTATTCGATCCATCTTGTGTAGGTCTATATAGCCTTGATGATATCCATTCATAAACAGAATATGCCTTTGAATACCGCATGATCAATGTCAAGTATATTGACAATGAGCTTTTGTCACACGTAAGTTCCTGGCAAGCGTGCGGTCTGAGCGACTTCTAACGCCATACACACAAAGCGGAGATCGCACGCTTCATACCAAGATCTATCTGTTTTGATGAATTGCACTTGCACTAAAATCATCCGAACTTCGATCGAATGACTTACGACTAGGTAGTGGAAAGACGCGGTATCAGTGACATTCATTTATTCTGTGGCTGGCAGACGCTTGTGAACAGTGACATTACATTTGAGGTGTTTATAACCGAAGGCTTTTCGTCTCGAAGGACACAGCGAGCTGCTGCTCTTCTGGCGACTAATACGTTGTTTGGAAGTAATATAGAAGAAGAGTCCACTGATGATGATGATGTCTCAGAAGCAGAAAACTTCAGTGAACCAGCTAATCAATTATCTGAAGTGAGCGATGATGATGACGTCTTGGAGGATGAAAGTTCGGAAAACTCAAACAACACCTGAGTCTTATCATGCACGAGATCTGGAAGTATCTGGAATCCTCATCCACCGTCACAGGGTCGTCGAAGACAACATAACATTGTGCGTGAGCAACCAGGTCCCACAAAATCAACCACAGAACGATCGGGTAACCCATTGGGAGCTTTTTATTGCTTCATAACACCAAGTATGATAAGAATGATAATTACACATACCAATGAAGAAGGTCATCGAGTTCTTGGAGATAGATGGAAAAACGCTGACGAAAAAGAGCTGCAAACTTATATTGGACTTCTTATATTGGCTGGTGTGTATCGTGCAAGATTGGAACCTATTGAACATCTGTGGAACCGAGATCATGGACGCCCTGTTTTCGCTAAAGCAATGTCGAGGAATCAATTCAGTGAACTCACAAGATGTCTGAGATTCGATGATAAAAACACGAGAACTGACCGACGTTCTAGAGACAAGCTAGCTCCAAATAGAGATTTTCATGATCTATTTGCTGCCAAGTGTCGATCAAATTTTAAAACGGGGACGAATGTTACAGTAGACGAACAGCTGGTGTTATTTCGGGGACGGTGTGGTTTCAAGATGTATATACCCAGCAAACCGGGGAAATATGGAATCAAGCTTTGGCTCATGTGTGACGTTGAGACAAGCTACTGCTCAAATTTGGAAGTGTACTGTGGAAAAACTGGGCACTCAGCTGAAATCGGCCAAGGAGCCAGAGTGGTCATGCAAATGACAGAACACTTGAAGAATTCCGGACCTATTAGGCAATCATGAATCCAAACCACTTCCTAATGACAGCACTTCTATATTGATGGTTTTGATTAGATGCTGGACTTTCATTCACCTGCACGTCGTGTAGTCTATGCACTGCATGCTTGAAAACAACAGACCAATTGAAATTATAGGATATTTCCTCAGACGTTTTACATATAGAAACATGTTCTCACTTCGAAACCAGCTTTAGTGACACAAAATTAAGTTTATCAAAAATACATATGCTAACAAAGCGGGATACTGACTTTTTGCAACAAATTTATATCAAAATTTCTATACTCCTTTGAATACATTCTCAGATGCATCTACATGTAAAATGCATCTAGAGCTAAAATAATATTTCTCAGATGCATAATACAGGCCTACATTTGCTTCTGGTTTCATATAGACCATAGAATAAAATGAAAGTATAAGACCAATATGCTGATTACATAACGGCAGTTGGTCGACTTCATACAATCCACTTTTTTTATTTCCAGGAGCTGTTGATACTATCGACAAGCTGACTCGAACATATTCTTGTAAAAGGAAGACAAGGCGATTGACAATGGCATTGTTTAGCAATTTCGTCGATATTGCCTGTTACAACGCCTATGTAGCCTAGTCTTCTTATCCACTCATTCTAGTTATCACGTTAGAAAGTCACACAGAAGAAGACTTTTCTTAGAAGAATTGTCTCACATGATGATTTTGGATGCAATCACTGATCGAGAAAGCCGCGCAATTTCGAATGCTTCTTTTGATTGCATCATAATCAAGCGCAAGAGATGCAGCCTATGTCCTCGCGAGGATGACTGGAAAGGCAGTGACGAGTGTTGTAAGTGTGATGGCACAATCTGCAGAAGTCATACGAAAATGAAGAAATTTTTCACATGCGTTTGTACTCACTGCCCAACAAATTAGCAATAACCACTCCTCTTTCCTATGTAGGCCTACTGTCTGAAATTATACAATTTACTGTCATGTATAACTCGTATTGGTTTTAATATTCACTTTTGTATTCCATACACAAATCGGTATGCCAAAATTTACAAAAACGATGATTGTCTTATGAAAATAATATTGGGGTCAAAAAATGACCCCATGGTAGTTAATGATGGTTTTATCCCTGGTAGTTAGAGGGTTAATCATGCCTAATTCCATTAGATAATTTGAGTCATAAAAAACTTATGAAGGCCTAGGTCTACATCTAAAAATATCTTAATCAAAATATTTCCTTAACTTTTTCCTGCACATAAGGTAGGCCTAATACCCAACTAATATATGTGAATCAGAAATTTCTGTGTTTATAACTGATAAAATCTATTACGAAATCAATTAATAACAAGTTCAACAACAAAAACTAAGCTTAAAAACGAAGTCTACGAAAGTCTTACTTGAGTTCATTCATTAGTATCTCGAGTAAAGAAAAATTAAGAGCAATATTCACACTTATAATTCTTGTCATTCGGATCCACGCAACACTCTGTGTGGGCCCAATCTTTGCAATGAATGCACTGAACCCACTTCTCACCAGCATTTGAATGAAGATAAGTGTCGCCACAATATAGACAGAATGTATCAGATTCCGATGGTGTCTTCGAGGCTTTCGCTTTGATTTTCATTTTCTTTGGCTTTTTCTCAACAGACTGAGGACTCTTTGACTCTTTGAGTGCCGCTCGATAATCTGGAGAAGTGATTAATGCTGTCGAACCACGCTTAATATTTCTTCTGCAGGCGATCCTTTGCTTCAGCTTTGGTATCGGGATAATATCTGCGGGTTCAATAGGCCTACATGGCATTCGTGATGTGCACGGTTGATTGGATGGCCAATTTTCTTCTTCATTGGTTTCATCTAGGTCAACACGACTTCTTGTAGAGACATTGTCTGCATCGGTATTTGATTGCTGATTTTGATTTTCCTTGTTCAAATCCATGCTTTCTGACAGAACTTCAACATTTGTGGTTTCTGCAGCTATAAAGTCGGACTCGGAAAATACGTCGCGATTGACAGGAGAAATTCCGGTCTTCAGAAATCCAGATATGGCAGTGGTTGGAAGAGCTGCCTGCAAATACGCTTCGCCAAAAAGTCGAGATATTTGGTACAGAGTAACAACTTTGCCTGGGTTATTTCTGAGATACTTTTCGATGCTTCGATTGTAGAAGGTGCTCAAGGGCTTCATAAATGCTATGTCGAGGGGCTGCAGCCGGTGACTGCAGTGTGGAGGCAAAACCAGCATATGAACATTATTCTCCCGGGCAAGGTCAATGCAAGTAATGTTCTTGGTATGTGTGTGGTGACCATCTAAGATAAGCAATACGGGGTCGTCTGCAGAGGGTTTCACAAATTGTATGAAGTGCTCCATCCATCGCGTAAATGTATCCGTTTGCATCCAACCACTTTTATCACATTGGAAAGTGGTTCCGGGTGGTGCTCCTTCAGTCAAACATGGATTCAATCTCATCCTCGGAAAAATCAGCATTGTAGCGAAAATCACTGAGAGAAATGAGAGCTAAAGTTATTTATTCCAAGGGAAAACTTGCCTAGATATGCCAGACAGCCGATCGATGACAGTTTTGGGCCAGTCCACTAGCATCAGAGATACGTTTTTCTTAGAAATCACAACAAATTCGCTGCTCAATGTGTGTGACAACTCTGGGGTCATTCTTATTCAAAATTAGAGCTCGTGTGAACTTAAGGGCCGACCCACGACCACCGTCAAAGAGATAACCGTGAAAATTGGAGGGCCAACCCTCGACTTTAAGAGATCACATTTCACGCCATTTTTTGAAGAGAATGGTCGCAAATTGACATGATCATGCATTTTAACTTCCAAATAAGCCATTTTCGAAAAATTTGTTGGCCCCCATATTTTCACGTGGCCCACTACTTTTTGACGAGGGGCCCCGACTCATTTTCTCGCGGGCGTATACTCCTCCTGCCGACATACAGATAACAGCTGTTGTAAGAGCTCCTCGTTCTGCAGAGCTTAGTGAACCCACCTGTTTCTTGCCTTTCTTTGCTAAAATCTTGCTGGGTTTTGTCTGAACAGTAGTGATACCTGTCTCATCAACGTTGAAAATTCTGTGAGGTGGAAAATGATGCTGATCAATTTGGTTTTCTAATAAGTCAAAGAACTTTCCAACATTGTGAGGGTTGAAAGCTTTAGCACGGGCTGCAGAAGTAGGTTCAGGGCATCGTAGAGTGATAGAGGGATTACGCCTAAGGAGGCCTCGAAGCCAATCCCTTCCCGCTAGTCCAGTTTCCACATTGAAGCTGTGGATTAGGTTGTTGCGCTCTGCCAACTGAAATGCTATGGATCTGACATCCCGAGTAGTTAATCCAAATAGTCGAGATTCCATGTCCAACAAATAGTCTGCCAGCTTCTTCTCCATGTGCTCGTCGAACACGTACTTTCGTGGACCCAGCATCTGAAACAATATAAGAAATAATGCTTAGGGCCTATAATCTAAGTGCTGGCATGTGATGAGGTCTCGCTATAGGCATCTGCATGCATATGATGATGCCTTAGAATGAACGCACGTGTACACGAGGAGCAATATTGATAAATCGTAGGAAAATAAATAGCACATAATACTTCGTAAAAGTACAGTTGTATCAGATATAGGCTAATGGACACAGTCTAAGTATAAAAATCTATGTCTACTTCTGAGCAGCAGTTCACAGTGACCTTACCGCACTTTGCAGGTTTTACATGCACTGTTCAATGACACACGCCTAAACAACAATAAATGACCTCTAGGCCTCTACTAATTAAACATGTATGAATAGATGCTTATAGACTATAACCATTTTATGTCATATAAAATTAATGTGGATTAAATAATTCAGGCGGAAAGTGGTTAATGGGATACATGCCTATTTCATGTACAGTTAAAGCAGTTCAACCTACCTTAACAACTTTATTTTCATGTTTCACTCTTCTTCGTAGAGTAGAGCGCGGTACACCGTATAAAGTTGCTGCTTTGTTGACACTTAGATGAGCTGTTGCCACAGCGCTTATGGCCTCCTCCATTTTTTCTGCATCCCAGGAGCCTCTATTCGTTTTTCTTTTATATTTTTTTGGCATCTGAAATGTTAGAGAAACGCATGAGCATTAATCAAAATGCCATAAATGAACTTAATTTGATGGAGGGGTAAGTTGGACAACCGATGGGTAAGATGGACAAGCCGTTGTCCATCTTAAACCCCTACTCATGATTGCAGGTCAGTTGAAAATACTAGTAGTTAAAGATGCTCTACGTAAATAAGGTTTATCTGTCCATCACTATGATGTACCGGGCTATTGTATTTCATTGTGGAGGATTCACTAAACATTTGCACTACCAACTGACACTTGATTGAAGAATTCACTCACCTTAGATCGAATTGGCAACAAAGTGTAATACAAGCTGCAGTTCTGTGCGTTGATGAGCTACCAGCGATCGATTCAGCTGTCAGCTATGTCTGAGTGGTTGGTATCACTAACAAATCAGAGTTGAGATTCATTCGCATTGCATCTGTTAGATATTGGTCGTTGTCCGTCTTAACTCACCTGTCCGTCTTGCACTACATTCCCCTACTTTTGTGATTTTTCTTTTTCTTTTTTTTCCTTTTGTTTTCATGATTTTTAAATCCGATAAGTTTTAGATCCTCACTTAAGCGCTGATGGGAAGCCTCTTTTATATGATCATCTGAGCAACGCTCAGCAACGTAGTTGTATCTGTTCGTAATGTAATTATTTTTTACATGAGCCGGCACCCAACTATCAGCCTTCAAGCTGTTACCAGAATGTATCTCTTTTTTATACCAATCATACTGTAGTCCTTTTTCATTGATCCAAAAAGAAACATCAAGGAAATTCAGTTTACCGTCAGACTGTGGAACTTCTAAAGTAAACTTTATGGAGTCATCGATGGAGTTAAAAACATCTAAAATCCTATCTCTAAACTCAAAATTTCTTTTGAATGGATCCAACAAAATATCATCAATATAGCGATGATATATAGGTATGTTGATACTTTCAGATCTCAAGATACCTAGAGCCTTCTCTTCAAGTTGATTCAAATAAATCACAGCAAAAAGAGGCGAATAATGAGCCCCCATGGGACATCCTTTGATTTGGTGATAAATGTCACTGTCGAACTTAATAAGATAGTTATACGCGGTAAATGTGATCATTTTTTCCAAATCTTCTATTTTGAAACTAAAATTGTTAATAGCATGCCAATGACGTTGGTAAAACTGTATAATAGTTTCAATACCTTTACCTATAGGTATGCTGGGATATAAGTTAACCACATCAAGAGACATAAACATTAGATTTTTCTCAGTAAAATCAATTTCCTGAACCCTCCTTATAACATGTTCAGAACTAGTAACATGCGCTGGCACAAATTGTAGGAGTTGGCACAGAAACTTAGAAATTAGCCAATCTATCTTTTTAGTAGGCGTACCTATCGCTGAGGCAATTGGGCGAAGCGGAAAACCATGCTCTCCCTCATGTTTGTGGTCTTTTACCAAGCTATAAAAAGAAGCCGCCTGAGAGCCAGTAGTTAACAGTCTGTCGGAAATGCTACGATCAAATTTATACTTTTTACAAAGACTTTTAATCATTTTGTTGGCTTGGTTTTCGATTTTACGTACACTATCAACGCTAACTTTTTGATAAGTATCAACATCTTCAAGAATCAGTCTGGTACGACTGCAATAGGTATTATTTTCTACTACTACCAAGCGATTAGATTTATCCGACGCCACAGTCGACAGGTTGTTGTCATTAAAAAATGATTTAGTTTGCTGTATATCCATATGCATAGACTTATAAGAAGTTTTCTTTTTCGTTTCATTCATTTCGCTTTTTATAATTTCCATCGACTCATACTTGAATAATTTCAAATTGTTTTCGGACTCAGTAGACATTTTAGGCGGCATTTCTACAGTATTCTTAGGAAAAGGAATATACAGATCCTGTTCTACATTATTAGATTCCACGTCTTTAAATGCAGCATTCCAGCGTAATTTATATGAAAATGGTATGAAAATGTATGAAAATACAGTTTTGCCAACGTCATTGGCATGCTATTAACAATTTTAGTTTCAAAATAGAAGATTTGGAAAAAATGATCACATTTACCGCGTATAACTATCTTATTAAGTTCGACAGTGACATTTATCACCAAATCAAAGGATGTCCCATGGGGGCTCATTATTCGCCTCTTTTTGCTGTGATTTATTTGAATCAACTTGAAGAGAAGGCTCTAGGTATCTTGAGATCTGAAAGTATCAACATACCTATATATCATCGCTATATTGATGATATTTTGTTGGATCCATTCAAAAGAAATTTTGAGTTTAGAGATAGGATTTTAGATGTTTTTAACTCCATCGATGACTCCATAAAGTTTACTTTAGAAGTTCCACAGTCTGACGGTAAACTGAATTTCCTTGATGTTTCTTTTTGGATCAATGAAAAAGGACTACAGTATGATTGGTATAAAAAAGAGATACATTCTGGTAACAGCTTGAAGGCTGATAGTTGGGTGCCGGCTCATGTAAAAAATAATTACATTACGAACAGATACAACTACGTTGCTGAGCGTTGCTCAGATGATCATATAAAAGAGGCTTCCCATCAGCGCTTAAGTGAGGATCTAAAACTTATCGGATTTAAAAATCATGAAAACAAAAGGAAAAAAAAGAAAAAGAAAAATCACAAAAGTAATTTCAAAAATAAAAATATGAGCATTTTGAATCTTAATTTCATAAATGATAGCACACACAGAAAAGTCAGCAAACTTATTAAGAAATACAATATTGATGGTAATTTAGTTTCTAAACCATGCAAACAAATGAAAGATGCCCTTCGCTCTTCCACTTTAAGAGACAAGCATGCTAATTGTGATGTCTGTGCTGTTCTTCCTGATGATTGTATTTGTGATTGCAGATATGTTATTTATTGTTTTACTTGTAAATTTTGCGGTAACTTTTACATTGGCCAGACTGCCCGTCCATTTTATATTCGCTATTATGAACATTCTCGCAGCATAGATAGTCGACCAAATTCTAGTGCCCTCTCTGAACATATTAAATCAATGCATCGAGATGAGTGTCACACCATACTTGATTACGACATCAAATTTCTTAGTAGGCACCATACAGCGGTTGAAGCTCGTATAGAGGAAGCGTCATCAATTGGAAAACTTCGGCCAACCATCAACCGACGACATGAGTTGACTTCCTTGTGACAATGGGCCTATATAATGTGCCATTCCATATTGTAATTTGCCGATTTTGTTTATACACCGTGAACAAGCAACTGTGTAGCGAAAATTTGGTGACTTATAGCACTTATTTAATTACTTTATATACTGCGTCGAATAAAGAATTGGGAGCAGAAAACCTACTTTTTCTTTTGAAAAATGCGATATAAAAATATTGTATAATTTCGCCTGCGCAAATGGTGATTTGACGACACAGGCGCTGTACATAGAGCATACATGAGAATTTCCTCCTTGCTATATAATGGTTTCAATTGTCTCAGAATGTGGAGTCCTGAGGCGTCTTTCTTGGTAATGCTGCTGCAAAGACCTCGCGCGATTCCACGATATATTTTGCCTTCATTGCAAGATCGCGAAATCAAAATTAGATTGCACTCGCATTTTCATTCTCTCATAGTTTATAAATATACATATTTTCGTGTCTTCAATCCCTTTTATTGAATAAAAGTCTCCTTGAAAATGATGGATCGATTTCGAGCAACTAGTATATTGCTCGATGTGTGGCTATATTTTAATTTATATTAAGAAATCTTGTGAATACGGCAAATATTTTGTGGAATCATTCAAGTATAGGAAAGGACTGAGAGAAAAATGATCTTCAAGTGATTACGCCTCAGAAATAAACTGCTTAAGTCGCACGCCGAAACTTACTATGTAGACAAAAAGAAATTCCTAGTGATACATTACAGAGGCGGGCATGTCTCGCCCGGCTTTCGGATTGCTGCATATTCCATCAAAGTGCTTCGATTGCCACGATTCTTTGAGATTCGAAGAATTCAGATCATTGCGCACAAGTATTCTCGTTAATGTTGATCCTTCCAATCATTATTAAAGAGGATCGCAGACGTACGAAAATTGATTCAACTGTTGATTTCATCACCATCTTCTCAGCATTTCTCATTGAATGTAGATAGACAGTGATTTGTGCCCGAGTGTGACTGAAATAATACTACAACACGCATGTACTGGCTGGTATCCTAATGACGGAGAGAATGTGTTCGAAAGAATGTATGTGATTCTCAAAAGTATGCGATGTACGGCTCATCTCTTCTGGGAACGAACTGAACGAGCACGTATTGTAATTAAGTGCATTACGCGGTATAGAAATCCTCATTTAGCCAACAGAGGCAACCAGTTTTTCGAGTATTTCATTGGTAGTGTGTATTGTAGTCTTAATTTGCTTCGGCAATTGCTTGTATAATGTGCCAATTTGAACCAGGGATGCGAAGTCGGAGTCCCGGAGTCTTGTCATCTTTGTCGGAGTCCGGCCAGTAAGTAAACTCGAAATATAATACAAACAGATTATTTTTCCTCGTGCATTGCTGTCACTGTCTTGATGTCAACTTTCCCCGTCAAAAAAAGTAAAGGTACAGCAGTGGATACAAAGCTTGTAATAGTTGAGGGAATGAACTGTGTTAATGAAAAAAGGATTGTCTTTTCACTCGGTGATTTAGTAGAGAAGACAAGTCTTCTGCACTCGATCACATCTACGCACCAAAGGTCACATCAGAGAAAAAATGAAATACTACTTTGTTTGAGACCATTAGCTCTTACCTTCACGTTAATCGTGTGTGATGTCTCTTCTCAAGCGCATATTAAAATCGAAAGTGTACTCATATTTTTTGAAGTAGCATGGTGGATTTTCCTGCCTGGTAGCGACTGGAGAAAAACCGTGTGAAGTACACATCAAGAAGATGGGAGGAGCCGAGTCGTATGCATCCAACTGAAAACGACATCTGATTAATTTTCATCGCAAACGATTGATAAGCAATTGATGCAGCATTGATCACTTGACATTCGCTGGACAGTTCATCATCCTTTTGCATATTTCAGTGTACCCTGATGAAAAGTGGTGGACACGAATATATCACGTGATCACTTGATGATTATTTTTGGCAATCAACAATATACGAGTCAACAACACCTCGGTCCTTTCCCACATTTCAATAGAGAAAGACGACCGCAACCTTTTGCACGCCATGTCACCTACTGATGTCACAACGGGAAGAGGTAGAGGAACAATACTCAACAGTTGAGATTGATCTTAGGAGAAATGATGTCTTATGATATAGTGGATAACCAAGGGGAGTCGATGAACAGAGATGAATACAAACCATGGATCCAACCAGAGAGCAGTCGAGAATAGTCGATGCATCGATGCAGGGAACTGACCATAGCGTAGTTAAACTAGATTTCTATTGTGATCTCAATTGATAATGTGAATATAACACAATTTCAAATTTATCTCCTCAGTTTCTAATTGAAATAGTTCTAATTGAAAATCAGTATCAAAACATACACGAGCCACAATCAAGCAATGCTGATCTTTCCATAGAGTGTGGACCTTCACCTGTTCTGCAGAATTCTCGACTTGAATGGAAGACCACAGAGGTAAATTGCTTTGTCTGCGTTGTTTGGTCTAGAGGTGACATTTTTTGATACTAATGGTCAAGCTTAGAACTAGTCCCGTGGGGCAGAAAGATCAATTTTCCATTGAAAACAATGCAAGTTGAAGTCTGAATTCTGACGAACTATATCATTGACACGCATTTGAACGCTCACAGTCAGCAAATTTAGATCGTGAGGAGTCGAGCGATGTGAATAATATTTCCATTTGACGAGTTTATCACGGGGAAGCATTGAGTAAAAGGCAAGTACTACTCAATTAGCAGGTGTTCAGACAATTATCAGATGTTCAGAAAACGATAGCTCGCGTGTTCTCTAATACAGCTTTCCTACGCACTGGGCGCGCTTAGCGAATCACGTAAGACAAAGGGAGATATCTCTCCATCTCTCTGCCATTGCATGCCGAATCTGCGAGTCTCTGCGGCGACAGCAGAATCCATCTCTATATGTAAGACACAATCTGTCATCATGATCACTATCTATCCACATAACCAGACCAAACTCATTGTTCCTAGGTTTCCATGGGAGGGAAGAGTCGCATTTTGTAGCTGCAATGAAATTGCACACATCGCAATACCCTCAAACAGTACTCGACATTGAATAATTAGTGAGAGCTTTGGCCGGCAGCCATTGGTATGTTTGCTATAGTATTACACAACGTTGTCACAGTACCAGTCATTGATGAGTGCTCCTAAGAGACTGTCGAGTGAACCAATTTTCTACTCCTGTTAACTTCCATACTCTAGGAATCTGACGAACCAACATTCACGAGACAAGTTGTGCGCAATGATTTGAATTGTTCGAGTCTGAAGGAATCGTGGCGATCAAAACATTTTGAAGGAATTCACAGCAATCCTAAATCGACGCACGACTTTTTCCCATCTCTGTAAACTATTAGGAGCTCCTTTTTGCCCACTTGGTGAGTTCCTGCATGTGCCATTGTTTTGAATTTGTTTCTAATCCTAGTAAAGTGAAAGATTTGAGCAATATAATTATAGGATCTATCATATTTCAATTGTTGTTTAGAGCATCAAATGAGCATCGCCATCAAAATCTTCACATGCTAAATATTTCATCCAATTCTGCTGCATTTCATTTCAGATGTGTTTCCTGATCTTCGTTCTCCTTGGAATCCGCGGCGCTCAAACCGATGTTATTTCACACAAATTCAAAGCTGAGCAGAAAGATTATTGCTCGGAAGTTGGAATCAATGTCTCTTCTTCTTCTGTTGCCTCAGAAATTGATTGCGCTCGACATTGTCTCTCAGTGCCTTCTTGCTGTGTATTCATGCTTCGACAGAGCCCAACTCGCTGTCTGATTCTCCACTCGGCTCAATGCGATGAGCGACTGAAATATTTCTCCTCAGGTCAATGCGTTCTCTACCGTCGTATGACCCGCAAAACTAGCAAGTCGGCGTGTCCATCAATCTTCTCCACCACCTTCAAGTCTGCACCCCATCGCGTGTTTTATATTTCATATGAAAGAATGGAAATCAAAGATTCCAGGAAATACTGCGCACACAATGGTGGACGTGTGATTGAGCAATACCCGGTTGCATTCATGAAAGAGTTCATCAAAATAATGATATCGGCTTTCCTTCCTGACATGACGTGGAAATTCTGCAGTCGTATAACCACGGATGGCGAGGTAACCTGGAGTTGTCCAGTTGTTGTCGGATTAGTTGATCTCGCTAACGGGAGTCAAATCTGGCCAAACCAAAATATCATCTTCAATTCTATAAGTTATGAACGGGAATTTGGTACAGATATAAATTCGTTTAGAAGCAGAGTAAGCACAAATCCGATTGTCTTGTTCATTAAATTCAATTATAATGAAAGTGTTCCTGACCCAAGACCGATTGCTGTCCGCTTTATGGCAGCAGCAATTGCTGTAATAGCATGTGAATGTTCATTACAGAACTAGCTCCCACTACATTGTAAGTCACAATTTGCTAATGCTGAGGCACTCTGTTACTAAAACCCTGATTTGATGTCCTTGTGGATCAACCCTCAGAGACCTGAGGGAGTCCACTGCACCTCAAAACCAAATTTTCAATGTCACTTCCATACTAGGTAGGTGACATGCCACGCTCAATTACGCGTAATTGCACATGACCCTAAACATCCGTGGCTACGCGTGACATTTCTGCAACATCTGTCGGCAGACCTGTTATATATCAATAGTAATAATAAGCGTTTATTTTTTCATGAATGGAAATCGAAAGTTTACAGAATCATTGATTATCACATAAAAGTAACGAAAGTTGATAGAAGGTCATAAAAGTTACGATAGCTTAAATGAAGAGGTTTCCTTCTACAATCAACGAGACACACCAGAATATGTACATCCATAAATTACAAATGAATTGCTTTGGCGAGAAGAATGGATCTCGGGCATAATGAAGCGCCCGATTTTGATATATTAGGCAGCAGGTTATTCAGGATGTGATCTTTATTCATTACTTGGTATATAGACTCCCTTGCGATGGCTTGTCTGCGCTTCTCAAGGGATGCAAAACAAAGTTCTTTACATTCAGAACCACAAATCAGTTTATGAAAGCGCTGTTGAAGTCGTTCCATTTTGCGGTTGTCTGTTGCAGATAGCCCAAGGAAAAGTATACTCTTTGAAGACCTTTTTCCGGAGTGAGAGGCTTCAAAATGCGGGATGCATAGATACGTCTAGCTGCAGACTTCACATTATTTGTAATATGGTTAGACCATGTTCCTTTACTGTTGAAAGTGACTCCCTAAACTTTCAATATCTCAACATGTGGCAGTCGTATATCTGGGAGAATAATACTGGAGGTAAATTTTCGCTTGCTGATGACTAAGCATTTGCATTTGGCGTCATTCATCAGAAGATCCAAATTTTTTGACCAATTCAACAGATTAGAATGTTCACGGGAGATGTGTTGGTTAGAACAAAGATGGGGAATACCATAGCTTCATCGTCCGCATATCGTATGACTTTGCAGTGCTCTCTTGATGGAGAGAAAGTAGCCATAGTTAGAGCAAAAAGATAGGGACCAAGTATAGAGTCCTGCAGTATTCCCGATGTGACGTCGATATCTTTACTTTTTTGTTACACCAACAGATACATGTTGTGTTCTTCCGCTAAGGTAGCTCACTATCCATCTTACGAAAGACGCCGGAAAATCACAAGACATCAATCTTTCAATAATGAAGTCAGTGCGAAGCTTATCGAGAGCCTTAGCATAGTCTTAAGAGATAACCATGACACCTAATGTTGATATAGACTTTGCGTCTCATGTGTCTGTATGTGTCAGGGGCTAAACATGTGATAGGACCTGAATTTCATGCTCAGGGACAGAACATTAGCGCGGACAACCGTAGACGACGCGCAAACTGTAAACGCTCGCCCACACGCATTCATAAGCATTCCCCATGTTTTGACAGCATCAGATCACGTGATTGCTGACTCATAGCGCAGCGCTTACGTACACGCGTTGAAGTATAAATTGCGTTTGACCAGGGATGTTTGGGGTGCTCCATAATTACGCGTCGCAATGTCGCTTTTTCCATCGACGGTATATTAACCTCTCATGTCCATGCATTATCATCATTTCCGACAATAATTTTGCATGTGAGACTTCATTTCAATTGAATTATTGCGATAATGGGAGACAGGTTTACTGGCTCACTGGACCCTCCCGCGGGCATCAGAGGGTGTGGAAATTCCAGGCTTGCACGGGACGAGGTTTCTGTGTTCCATTACCACCCCATTCATGCAGGATTCCAATGGGAATTCCCACAGGAATTTCAACTTCAAAAGCAATATTTAAAATTTACGATTATTTCCCATTATGGTTCCCATATTCCAAGCAGGTGTTTGATCAGCTTTGCCGACAGAAGCCCCTAGCAGCTACGTTAGGGGATATTCTATACCACTGTAAGTCTATAGGTACCGAAACAAGTTTAGGCCGACCTTAGTAAAAAAGATTATCCACTTATTTCGGATTTATTATCAAATTTTCTCTTGATTTCTGTAGTAATAACTACACAAACCATAAAGTAAGTATATAATATAAAGAGCATTGGATGAAGAGACTTGATGTTGGAGTATTGGTACAGATTGTTCATAACCACAGAATCTAGCGCAGAGGCCAGTATCTCGACTGGTAAATAAGTGTTCGTTCGGAGACGTTCTTCGGCATATTCTCTACAGAGTGAAGAAGACAACCTGAGTGACTAGAAATGACTTTCTGTCCAATTTGTAATCGTTCCTCGTCGAAATGAAGAACGCATTGAATGCTAAAATATCTATGCAGTTGTAGAATATCAGCATTGGCCATCTACCAGTTTTTCTTCGACAAGAAAAAAGTTCACCAGCTTCATCGATTCGATTCTCTCCTCCTTTGCCTTCATCATAATCCATTATCATGCATGGCTTCTGTTTTGCATCGTTATTTACGTCTGTATTTGTATGAGATGAACTCAGAAGGATAACTTGCTTGTTATGTTTGGGGCAGTATGAGGCATAGAGTAAGTATATGTAGGTAGAGTGTCGACTCAAAAAAAATGTGTCTGTATATAGTGAAAAGTTTTCTATCAGAATATTCAGCTTTTTGCGGAGACTACGTTCCTGCAGTCCAAAAAAATTATTTGAACAGTTTTGAAAAAGCTAAAATTTTGCACATTTATATACTATCTACTCGAAGCCACTTTATAAGTAGTATGAAGCAAGTTGGATATGAGAAGGAATGAGTATTTGCTAACAAGCATTGGAACTAGGTGGAAATTATGCTGATGATCAAGGAAATTTCATGAACTGTAATATAATGGAAGTGTTGAAGGAAAAGTCGAGATCTTATTTTGCTTTCTTGTCTGAAATGTGATGCTCTCAATTCAATTTTCATCGAAATGATTTTATGATTCACTAAATGGATGTTTCATTTCTTGAATGTGAATAGTGATGTGGACCCATTTTCATCTTTTTCAGTAAATTGAAATCATTGTCTTCGATTGCGTTCTTTTGCTCTACCAGTGGCATTTTGCTTGTGATATGATCACGCTTAAGAAAATTCTCGAGGTTGAGCATGAAAGTAATGGGAGCCTATCGAGTTGCGAATTGAACATACATTTCCTCTCCAAGGCTGTCATGGCACAGAGGATCTGTAACATACGATCATTCTTTCTGCATTACTATCATGATCAGTCAATTCCGTGGGAATTTCTTCGAAACTGCAAAAATGTTCATATCGCACATTTGGAAACAATGCCAACTGTGTTCACCTCGAGTTCATTTAATAAAATCGAAACTGTATGCACATTGTGGATTTGATGAATGCTGAGTTGCTGCCTAATATGACACTAACTATGCAAATATAGAGTGAGTTTGTTGAGGTGGAGTGGTAACTCCGCATTTATTAAATCCCCAATGTGTATACACTTTCGATTTTATTAAATGAACTCAAGGGATATACAATCGGAATTGTTTCAAAATGTGAGATATACACATTTATGAAGCTTTGAAGAAATTACAGCGGAATTGACTGATCATGATTGCAAAGCAGAAGGAAATGATATTATTTTACAGATTGTCCGTGTGATGACAACCTTGGAGAGGTAATCTTTGTTAAATTGGCAACTCGATGGCCTGCTATTGCTTTCATGAATTAGAAATATGAAATTTCAGCCGAGAAAGCACAATAAGATGTCGACTTTTTAATGAAGACTTCCATTATGAAACGGATCATGAAATTCCCTTGATAATCAGATTGATTTCCGCTTAGCTAGGATGCTTGTTAGCAAATATTCATTCATTTTGATATCCAACTTGTTGCACACTACTTACTTAGAGGAGTCATCTCGGCAGCATATAAATTGCCAAATTATGACTTTTTTTAAAAGTGATCAAATAAGTTTTGGACCACGGGAACGTTCCACAAGAAACTGAATCTTTTCATAAACAGTAAACATTTTCATTGTATACATATACTTTTTTTGAGTCCACACTCTACCTATATATCCCTACTCTATGTATGCAAAGCAGATTACTTATGTCAAAATATATTGATTATCTTCTTGAATATCAATAAGAAATAGTATATTGATCTTATAGAGGACTTTTCTGAGATACCAAGGCATAGGCATATTGTAGACCAAGGATGATGATCCAATCTCATGATTCCGAACATGTTTAGATTTTTCTTTCAGCATAGAAATCGAAATACATTCCGCTTTGTCAATGCTCTAGCTTCAGTGTTTGCCATAAATGTTGTCATAACAGAGAGTTGGGCCGCAATTAAACCTTTTGAATACTGCAAACATCCCAATTTCACAATTCAATCTTTCCATACATGAGAGTTTGTATGGAAATTGTTTTTCCCACCATGGAAGAGATGCGTTGATATTCCAGGAGAAAATACAAGCAAGCTGTAGGCCTACACCAACATTTTAACTGCAAAAGTCTCGACGTTCATGGATATTCACCAATGTACGGTGCTCTAACAGGACAATGCACCTTGTCGTGCATCAAGAATTTCTAGAGATTGGTTTCGTCTGAATGAGATTGAGGTCCTGATATGGCCAGGAAATAGCCCAGACCTCAATCCCATCGAATATCTGTGGCATCCAATAAAGCCTCGTATTGACAGAGCTAAAGACACCTCGATTACTGCGTTGAAAGAAGAAATCAAACGTGTCTGGATTCATGAGGACATTCCAGATCGATGCACATCCTTGGCCAACAGGATTCCCAGGTGTCTGAGATAACGAAGTCCTCAATAACAAAGAACATCCTATTCGCTACTGAAATACAAGACAACACATTGTTTTTGACATTGTACGGTGCTGTTGAGTTTTACATTTCGAATTTTAGAGATTGTGAGCAAGTCTGATAATATACATGACATGCGTGAATCCATTTTCTTAAGTGAGCCTAAAACTTTTTTCGGTACCTGCACCTTGTATGTACATACATGTAGGCCCTACATGATATGCCTAAATCAAGTCTTGATACCTTGAATGACATTGCAACCTGCTCCATTCAATTTAAAACATTCAGTTAAGAACGAGCTTTATTCTACTACAAAAACAATATGACAGTGACCAACTCACTAATGTGACTAAATACCGTATTGCAGGTCTCTCTTATCCAATACATCGGCGTAAAACCGTTGCACATGATTGTGGTGTTGCTCACATGCAATTAGATCACCTTCATCTCTCACTTACCTATCGAATATGGTCTCCATCACTCGAAGTCTGTGTTCAGTTTGGGTCAGATTACCTGAGCCGTTCAAACTGTCTTGTCATTTGGCCACTCAAGTCATTTTTACACTGATTCTTCACTGATGATGAGAGGTATATTTAATGGGGCTCACGGGAGCTAAATAAGGAGCCATTCTGAGGATACATAATCTGGAGTATTCAGGTTTTGAAGCTGTGAAATTGTGGATGGAAGAATGCCACGGAGCGTTGTCAATCACAACTATCACATTTTGTAGAGCTCCTCGTTCTAGCCATAGTCTGTTACGATCTCCCAAACCCGGTAGGTCGTAGCGGAAAAGAGGATTGGCTTCTTAATAATGCTTTATTGAGCGGCAAATGGTATGGGCCCTCTTGGGGGCCTGGAGGGCAAGTCTCGAAAGTGGCCCCTAGAAGGACCAGTTAAGCGTTCACGTTAAAGTTAGTGCGCGTGATCAGCAGCGGCGAGCGGGAACGGTCGGAGTTTGAACGGGCACGCTTGAGCTCCGCGGACAGGAATTGGGAGTGATTTGGTCGGTGCGGAGGTGTGAAGATGACGGCGCGTGCGGCAAGGTCTTGTCCTTCTTTCCGCGAGACGAGAGCAAGAGGTCTTGACCCTCTTTCCACGAGATGAGAGTGAGAGATGGCGCGGGGCCACGGCAGCTGTTTATGAATGTCATTATGAGCCTGATTTCTCTCCTACGTTGCAGAGTGACGTCACTTGTCTTCTGCGCGATCAATGTAGAGGAAGGAGGAGAGGAAAGAGAAGTCATAGTCATCACATCCACCCGGACAAGAACGCCGATCGGTAGGAGGCGTGCAGTAGATTGATATACGTATCGCGTGGATATCGAGAAGTGTCTTGTGCCCAGGGTGGCTTCTGGTTTGGATCGTAGATACAGCTCGGAGATTGGTGCTCGACTTGCGTTGTGCGTTTCAGTCTACGCGGCCCGCCGTGTTCTGGAGATAGAATCAGCTAGAGGGGGCAGGACCGGGACAGCGCGTCAGCCAGAATGTTGTCCCTACCCTTTACATGACAAATTCGAAGATCAAACTCCTGAATAGTCAGACTCCATGAGAGGAGACGGCGGTTTTTGAATTTCATTTTGTTAAGGAATACTAAAGGATTGTGGTCAGTGTATACTATAACTTGTTCTATTGAAGATGAGATATATACCTCGAAATGCTTTATTGCTGCCAGTAACGCAAGAGTCTCTTTTTCTATTGTAGAATAGTTCACTTGATGTTTGTCTAATTTTTTAGAGTAGTAAGCTACTGGAAATGGAGTACCGTCCGTTTCTTGCATTAGCACAGCCCCTACTCCTACATCGCTGGCATCTGTCATTATTTGAAAGGGTTTGTCCCACGCCGGTGCTTTTAGCACAGGGGGATTGCACGTCATAGTTTTTAACTTATCAAAAGCGTCTTGACACTCTCTGTCCCAGATAAAGGGCGACTTTTACTCAGTATGTTTGTGAGGGGTACTGCTACAGTTGCAAAATCTGGTAGAAACCTCCGATAGTATCCTAGCATTCCTAGAAACGCATAATACCTTTCTTATCTGAAGGGGGTGGGAAATTTTTCATGTGATTTATATGACTTTGAAGTGGCCTCACTTTCCCGTGCCCTACTACATGCCCTAAGTAGACCACATCCGCCTGGCAAAATACGCTTTTGGTTAAGTTTATAGTTAGATTGGCTGTTCGGAGCCTTTCAAACAATTTCCTAAGTGTCCGTTGGTGCTCCTCCCAAGTGTTGTTGTGAACAACTATATCATCAACATATGTTGTGACGTTCTCAAGATCGCCTAACACCTTAGAAATCAGTCTTTGAAAAGTCGATTGTGAGTTTTTCATGCCAAAGGGCATAACTTTATATTGAAATAATCCGTCTGGAGTCACAAAGGCAGAGATTTTCTTTGCTCGGTCGGTTAACGGTATGCCCCAGTAGCCCTTAAGCAAGTCGCACTTAGAAATATATTTAGCTTCGCCAATATTGTCTATACAGTCGTCCAGTCTTTTAGTGGGGAAAGGGTCTGTCTTGCTTACTGCGTTTAACTTTCTGTAATCAGTGCAAAAACGGTAAGAATTATCTGATTTTTTTACTAAAACGCATGGTGATGCCCATTCACTGTCACTAGGTTCGATTATATTATTTTGCAACATGTATTCGACCTCCTCTCTGATGACTTTTTGTTTGTCAGGTCCCACTCTATAAGGTTGCGATTTTATTGGTGTGTCGTCCACCAGACATACATCGTGTTGAATCATTGACGTCTGGCTAGGGACATCCGTGAAAATGTCTCTAAAGTCCACTATTAAGCTGTCAAGAAATTCATTTTCGCTCGGAGGTAGATGACCAGATATCAGGTCAATGTTATTTAGTATTTCTGAATTTGATAGTTTATGTGAAGGTAAGTCGTCTTTATCCTATTTTGCATGGTTACTGTCGTGGTCCTCTTTAATGATCATTATTCCATTTTGGGATGACGGAGTGAAATATGCTTTGAGCATATTTACGTGACAGACTTGGGAATCTTTTCTTCTGTCAGGAGTAGCCACTACGTAATTATGATCGCTTATCTTCCTAGTGACCAAATATGGACCGTGGTATTTCGCTGTCATTGGGTTTTTTACTGTCGGTAAGAGGACTAGAACCTTGTCGCCTACGTTGAATTTACGGGCTTTTGTATTGTGGTGATGATCGTAATTTGATTTCATCTGACTTTGGGCGGATATGAGGTTCTCATGAGCCATTTCGATAGCTTGAAACAGTCTTTCTCTAAACATAGAGACGTACGATAAAAGATTCATTTCCGGTTGGCTTTGATTCAAAATGTTTTCTTTCAGAAGGCCCAGAGGACCTCTTACATCGTGTCCGAAAATTAGTTCGAATGGGCTAAATCCTAGAGATTCCTGGTTTGCGTCTCTTGCCGCAAACAAAACGAAATGAATGCCTTTGTCCCAGTCGGTCTCATGTTGGATGCAATAGGCTCTCAACATGGACTTCAAAGTAGCGTGAAATCTTTCTAGCATTCCCTGTGACTGAGGGTGGTATGCGGATGCCAGTATCTGCTTGGCGCCGATGATGTCAACTACTTGTTGGAAAATACCTGAAGTAAAGGCTGAACCTTGATCTGACTGAATTTCTTTCGGAAGGCCAACAAATGTGAAGAACTTCAGAAGTGCATCTGCAATTTGTTTTGTATTTATTTTTTTGAGAGGGATTGCTTCCGGGAAGCGAGTGGCGGCACACATTATTGTAAGTAGGTATTGGTGCCCGCTTTTGGTTCTGGGCAAAGGACCTACACAATCGATAATGATTTTTGAGAAAGCTCTATCTATGATTGGTAATGGTTTTAGAGGGGCCTTCGGAATAGTCTGATTTGGTTTTCCGGCTATCTGACAAACGTGACATTCTTTGCAAAATGTCTTGATATCACTTCGTATGCCCGGCCAGTAGAAATGCTTAGTGACTCTGTCGATAGTTTTCCTGATTCCCAAGTGACCTGCGGTGGGTATTTCGTGTGCCAATTTTAAAATATCTAGCCTGCATTGTTTCGGGGCGACAATCTGATCTAAGACGGACCAAACGTTGTTAGCTGGCAAACGAGGATCGCGCCATTTTCTCATTAATATGTTAGTGTCTGCTTTAGTGTAATAGCCGGTCGGTTGATTTTTTATCTCTCCTTCTGAAGATGCAAGTTTGAAGATTTCAGATAAGCTGTCGTCTTCCTTTTGTAGTTTAGCGATGTTAGCTACGTCGGAGGAGACGGCCGTGATATCACGTCGCATGTCAGACTCATCAGCTTCGCCTTTCGCTTGTGCACGTGTCAACACGTTACAGGTGGCACTTGGAGGTTCTATGAGTAGATTAATAACATCCGGCACATCGACAGATATGTTCTTTCTTATTTTTGACCCAACTAAATCGTTTCCCAATAAAAGTGAGATTCCTTTCACAGGAATGTCATCTGTTTCTCCAATAATGACGTTATCATTAATTAGCTCACAATTCAGATGGATTTTGTGCAGAGGAAACGTGAGTTTGCTTCCTAAACCTCTGGCAGCGCGTGTTTCACCGGTATGGGACAAGTCCGGACGTGTTAAAACTTCCGACAAAATTACAGATCTGGCACTGCCAGAATCTCTCAATATATTTATTGTGATCGGAGTTTCATTTCCAACGGAAAGTTGGCCTTTGAAAGTGAAAGGCGCAAACATGGGATCGATTTCGTTATCGATATCCGTCACGGAATTTCCGATGACAGACACAGCTCTATTTTCATCCTCTTTTTTCTTTTTTAATTTGAAGCAATCTGAAATCAGGTGTCCGGTCTTCTTGCAATAGTTGCATGTGATTGGTTTGAATACCTTTCCGGTGAATGGCTCAGGTCTGCTATCAGCCTGTTTCTTAATCATTTGATCTTGTGAGCTCTGATTTCCTGGGGGTCTGTCTCTCGTCGGTCTGTTTCTAGATAAGGCGTATTCTTCCGCTAACAGGATCCACGTTTTAAAGTCCTGAGGGTCCTTGTCTTCGATAAAGACTTTCATACTGTCTGGCAACGTTTGCTTAAATTCCTCAATTAGGACCAGCTCTCTTAATTGGTCAAAATTATCGACATCGAGGGAGCGACACCAGCGGTCAAATGCAACCTCCTTACTGTGTGCCAATTCGGTGTATGTCATATTATCGGTCTTTCGGAGACTACGGAATTTTTGGCGATAGGCCTCTGGGACCATTTCAAAAGCTCTTAGAATCCTGTGTTTCACTATTTCGTAGTCCGAACTTTCTTCAAGTGACAGAGTGATATAGGCTTCTTGAGCTTTGCCGACTAAAACACTTTGGAGGAGCATTGGCCATGTAGTTTTAGGCCATTTCATCATTAGTGCTACTTTTTCAAAGTGAAGGAAGTAGCTATCTACCTCTGATTCCCTGAATGGGGGGACAAGTCTAATCACCTTGTTTACATCAAAATGACTGATATCAGCTGTACCATGACCGTTATTAAAAGTATGATTTGAATAGCGTAAACGTTCTCTTTCTGTGATCTCTCGTTCAATTTGAAGTTTGAGTTTAAGGGCTTCGATTTCTGAATTAATAACATATGCTGGGTTAGTTTCAGTACCTTGACAAGAACTGTCTTCGCTGTCTATCTCGAAAAACTGAAAGATTTTTGAGCGTAATTCGGACTTATTTTGTGCCCTGTTGCAAGCGATACTGTGACGGGAAGCCAAATCCAATAAATCAGATTTTTTAAGAGACATAATATCCTCATAGGAGGGTTTAGTAACTTCAGAATCTGCCATAGCGATAGAGAAAATATCGAAGAAAAACTAGGCAGCAACCACAGACTAAACTAGAGTAATGAGGAGTATATTTCGAATATGTCGTGCAAAGGGAAAGACGCAGAACGGCTCACGGTCTATCCCGGCTGAGCCCCAACTTTCTGTTACGATCTCCCAAACCCGGTAGGTCGTAGCAGAAAAGAGGATTGGCTTCTTAATAATGCTTTATTGAGCGGCAAATGGTATGGGCCCTCTTGGGGGCCTGGAGGGCAAGTCTCGAAAATGGCCCCTAGAAGGACCAGTTAAGCGTTCACGTTAAAGTTAGTGCGCGTGATCAGCAGCGGCGAGCGGGAACGGTCGGAGTTTGAACGAGCACGCTTGAGCTCCGCGGACAGGAATTGGGAGTGATTTGGTCGGTGCGGAGGTGTGAAGATGACGGCGCGTGCGGCAAGGTCTTGTCCTTCTTTCCGCGAGGCGAGAGCAAGAGGTCTTGACCCTCTTTCCACGAGATGAGAGTGAGAGATGGCGCGGGGCCACGGCAGCTGTTTATGAATGTCATTATGAGCCTGATTTCTCTCCTACGTTGCAGAGTGACGTCACTTGTCTTCTGCGCGATCAATGTAGAGGAAGGAGGAGAGGAAAGAGAAGTCATAGTCATCACAAGTCCTTCAAGGGCTGTTGACATAATATTGTTGTATCGCTCACCTTTTATTAATCCTCTGCAAATATCATAATGTGCCATGCCTCACTTGCCCATGAGACCCCAACAATGAATGTTTGCGCCTCGGCTGCTGGGCATCGTACACCACGAAGCGATCGTCCTTCGCGCCGGCCACAGAATAGATTGATATTTGTCTCATGTTGGTAGAATATCTCCTTTTGTAATGCTGTTTGTTGCATGAGATGTCTAATAAAGTCGGCATGCTTTTATCATTGATTGTTTCAATGTCATTTTGTTTTTGTAGTAGTATAGAGCTCGTTCTTAAATGAATGTTTTAAATTGAATGGAACAGGTTTTGAATTGAATAGAACATTTTTAAATAGAATGGAAAAGGTGTAGATAATTAAATCAAAGGGCTCTACGAATACCAGTTGGTCGCATTTCGAATACCAAAGTTACCTTCCTTAGAAGTCATATGTCCCGAATAGAAAATAATGAGCTAGCTTTTACAAGTACTGACCAAGTCATCCGAGAAAACATCAGCAAGTACTTTACAAGTGATGACTGAGAAAGTTGGTTGCCGTCTACTCGGCAACTTAGTCAATTAATTTGATTTGGGACTCTACCTAATATACTTACTCTATGTCACTGATATCGATACTCTTCGTTGGTGAAATGTCTGAAAATGTTCTCTTCTAATGAAAAAATGAAAAATGCAAACACATCTTTGAATAAAACTCTTCATGAGCAATAATGCTGTAATATCGATAAATATTTAGTGGAGGGAGGAAGAACTTTGTGATTGTGACTGAAAAATGTCGATGTCATCGTGATCTATTTTCATATTGCTTCAGTGTGATCTATCACAAAGTTGTTGTACAATCATCGTTGACTTTAAAGTGCCTGATTAGAATAACTTGTCAAGGGGAACATGAATTCATTGATGTGAAGTCGAAGAACTTTTGTCAATTTCGTCATTATCCTCATAATCTGTGCTGAATTCATAGACATTGATGCCTGGAAAGACAATTCAGGAGTCATGCTTCGAAATCATGTGTACTTTCCTTCTTTGGAGTATGTCAATTTCAAAACTTGCAGCTCTTGGTCATACCAGAGAAACCGATATCAATTAGCTGAGCAAATCTACTTCATACGACAACATATTTCAAAAAGCGTGTTAAATCCTTAGTTCCGAACAGACTTTCATAGTTTCATGTATCTCAATGTGAGTGAAGTAATTTCAATAGTTATATTTTGATTCATTTGATGTATTGGAACATAACTGACATACATAGCTTTGTTTGTGTTGATCTGTGACATGCTGATGTGAAAAATAAATATTTTGGGTCATTATCTCGTGATTCTTGTTGCTGCAATCATTTGATTGTTCGGTAATATAGAAATATAGAAATCGATGACTCAATTTCTTGTTTTATTTTCGAATGAGATCATGTACTTATTGAATGACTTTGATTCAACTTCATTGATGTTTTGATGGTCTGTTATGGATGTCTTTTCTCACATACAGGTACCTGAATGTGCGGCATACCCTGAACAGGTAAAACAGACATTGCGGCCTTGATTTTCAACTAGTCATTAGCTGGGAACTTTGTTGAAGGGAACAGAAGCGAATGGAAAGTGAAGGCTGTGTTTCAGTGGTGTTGGTCCGGCAACCAGGTCGAGTTTCTGCAGGGAACGAGGCCGAAAATGAGACTTTCACAGATTGATGTACAGTGTGCACCCTATGACTATGCACCCTTGGTATGGAATGTCTTCAGGCCATTTCCTACTATGTCCATGTGCAATTATTATGCTTTTGATCGGCAATGTGTGTGAGATCGTGGCTGAATGTGGATAAAATTGCTCAAAATGTTTGTGTTTGCAGACATTAGGAGGCTTGCCAAATCGAAATGTGTTTAGCTTTAGAGACAGGGGTACAGGAACATGAAATGAAATGACCTCAAGACATGAAATGTCAAAAATTATGACTCTGAGCTCAGTGCTTTCCGTTTAATCAGAGAAAACATAGAAAATTTCATTTTAATCAAAAACTTTCAATCTGCTTCCCATTGGATTTGCCTGTGTTTTCCTTTGATCCTGTCTGACAAGAAGAGGAACTCACTAGAACTCAGCAGACACGCGAATTCGTAGTAGGTGAACATCATTCTGTGAAAGTCTCATTTTCAGCCTCGTTCCCTGCAGAAACTCGCTGTGGCTGCCGGACTATGTTGCCAAACATCAAAGTTAACTACATGTTGGCAGATTTATTTGCAAACATGTTTCAGTAGGCAAGCTACCATCATCAGTGACACGATCAATGAAAAATGATGAAATCTATACAAGATTTGACGACATGAAAAATCAATACAGGAAAAGTGGTTGTGATTGGTTGCGGTTATTCATGAGACAGTGTGAATGATGAAAAGACTTGATGTGCAATGATTCAGCAATTTTTGTGTATGGAGCGCGAATGAGAATTATAAAATTATCTTTATCTGGGACATGAACATGAGGCGATATTTCAGATGGGGATCGACATGTTCGTTTATCCTAGTAGATGTATGGCTGTGACCGGTTAATTTTTTTGTAACCGGCGAAAATCGGTTTGATGAGGATTCCCGGTAATCATTTAGTTAAGGTTTATCAACAACTATGGAACGTGTCAATTTTGATTTCATTGCACGGAGTCCGGCCAGTAACCAAACACAAAATACAAACAGATAATTTATCGTCTTGCATAGCTGTCACTGTCTTGATGTCAACTTTCCCCGTCAAACAAAAGTGCAGAGACAGCAGTGCATGCAAAGTTTGTCAGTTTGTCAAAGTTTGGCAAAACGTGTCAATTTTGATTTCATTGCATGAATGCATTACCTGGTTCACGTTTAGATGAAAATTCAATTGATGCTGTTGCGGTTGCTGCCTACGACTATTCAAAGGAATTTGATGTCGTAGCCAATTTCAACCGGTTAAGAGAAAGTGTAACCGGTTAACCGAAAAGCTGAACCCGTTGAACGGTTATCGGTTAACCGATCCCAGCCCTGCAAGTAGATGTATTTCGACGGATTTCACGAACGTATCATTGACTGCAATGCTCACAAGGATATTTATGCACTACGGAGGATAGCTCACTAAAAGGAATTTTAGTTTTATTGCTCATCATACTTTGTGTTTTGTAATTGCTCAAGGCAATTCTTAAAATATTATTTTCTAGTGCACTAATTTCTGACGAATATTACCTTTTGTTTGAGAGAGGAAAGATGAAACATTGGGGAGTTTTCAAAATATTTCAGCTCTTTTGCTAGATTGTTTTAGAACGATCACATCGCTCAAAGACTATATTTGTTCTATCAGGATGATTTCCGCTTTGGATAGAAATATTCCTATCTTCAGTTTTTCTTTATAATCCCTGTCGGCATGGGCAGGGCGGCTGCCTAGTTTTTGAGATCTATTGTACAAGGCTTTGGTCGCGTTGTTCTTATAAGAATCAGGAGTGTAGTAGTCGAAATGAGTATACAATAAAGTATCAGTTTCTTTTATTATCCAGTTGGTGTCAAATTTGCCATTTTTTATTAAAATATTTATGTTCAGAAAATCAATTGAGTTGTTTTGTAGTCTTTTTTGTTTGGTTCTTTTGTAGCAAATTGAAGTGATGAATTATCAGCATTAAGTTGGTCTAAAAAAGTGAGGGCTTCGACTCGAGACCGAAAGACGGCTAAGATATCATCAACGTACCTAATGTAAAATGCCGGCATTTTCATTTCACTTTCTATAATATTTAGCGAGAATTCAGCCACAAGACATGCAAGGGAGGATCCCATACTCATTCCTTCTTTTTGAAGGTAAATTCAGGAATGAAAAATTTGTGCAAGGGAGTTGCAAAACAGAACGTTAAGTATTACCATTAATAGGAAATCTATCAAAATCTACTAACTTAATTATATGGTCGATAGTTTCATTGACTGGAATATTTGTGAAAAGTTGAACATCATCGAAACTGACTAAGTAAGGGTTTTCATACAGAAAATCTTTTCATAAGCTTCAAAGCTATCCTTAGTTGAAAAAGACTTTGGTAAGAAAAGGTTTTAGGTGAACAAGAGGCCAGTCGCAAATGTTTTTGCAGAAACAGTCAGTCATTGACAAGATTAATAAAAGAAACTGACTCTTTATTGTATACTCATAGCGACTCCTACATACTCCTACAAAAATAGTGCATTAGAAAATAGTATTTTAAGAATTGCCTTGAGCAATTACAAAACACAAAGTAAGATAAGCAATAAAGCTAAAATTCCTTCTATTGAGTTATCCGCCGTGGTGTATAAGTATACTTGTGGGCGTTGCAGTCAATGCTACGTTAGTGAAATCCGTCGCCACATATCTCTACTAGGATAGACGAGCCTGTGAAAGGTCAACCCCATCTCATCCTCAAATGCAATCATTGGAATGTTGATTGTGGTAATAAAGATGTGTATCGGCTTCAAAATGAGACCTTATTTGTCAATTTGTGTTGGATAATTGGAACGTAATGCTACTTTCATTATCATTATTCTGATTTCAGTTAATCAGATTTTTAGTCAGATTTTCATGGAGATCTTCGAAATTTTGTTAGAAATGACTACAATGAGGGCATTCAGCTGAACGGGACATTCATTTACCTACATGATCTCCGCCATATTCATTCACATTGCCATAATGGTCTAGGAGATTTTCGAACCTTTGTCAAGAACTCCTCTTGAGAGATTGAACGAAAACTATCGATAGAATGATGCACAACAACATCTTCATCTGAAAACTCGATTTTCATAACTTCTCATTCGGTCAGTCAAAGTAGCACCCATCACACAAGTTTACATATGATGAATAGGCGTAGGTCATGGTCTCCGTCCAGATATCGTCTTGATCATGTAGTCAAACTCATTTATTCCGATCTCTTTGACGATTTCTGATTGAGATGGTGCCATTTTTGAGAAGCAAAGTCCGTTTAAGCCGTGACGAACCCACGTCAAACACAAATAGCAGTGTTGCAGTTTCGCTGGATAAACAAGTCCATAGCAACCTCCTGTTTACTGTTCAATATCCCGAAGTGTAAAATGTCTCTCCATACAAGCTCGCCAATGAGCGCCGCATTTCACCGACACACTGATTTTGCTGCTCTAAATGCTCTGCAAGCTTCAGTGGACTCACCGTACGCGGATTGGCATCTTTCCTACGACACATAGAATTTTAGACCATAGATATGTTTTTTCATCTTCTCTCATGAAAGTCTCAATAAGTTGTAATCACGCCTCATAGAATCTTCGAAGCTCTGCCCTGAGAAGTGAGTCTATACAAAATTGAATTCATGCATAGCCTAGTTATTTCAATCAAACAATCATATTGGTAAAAACAGTGCTAGATGTTGCCTTAGTCATCGATTGTTTCATTGGCGTGTAGTTAAGGTGTTTACTGCATCAGCTTACCTATTTGCATTTGAACATTAGGTGGTTGGCGTTAAACAACACACAATGATTGAATCACTCTGAATTAAGCATTGTCGGTTAATTCAAAAGGAAATAAAAGTAGAATGAGTAACTAATGACTTTTGATTTCCCATTTTGATTCCCATTCTTTTTCCATTCATAATTAATTGAAGGCATTGTCTTTTCTTCCCACTAGAAAGTGAAATCAAAGTTTAAGTCATATATTTGTGACTCAATTAAATTTAGAGGAGGCAGTAGTTCTACTCTCCAAAGTCTTAGCAAGTAGTGCGCTTTAATTACTACCATGATTGGAAGACACGGTAATCATTCAATGTCGGGAACATATTACTCATGTTTCAATATGACTAATTCGGTCAGATATTGGACACAATTTGGTTTACAGTGTTTAAATCACAGTGTGACGAATTTGTAACGGAATATGTGACAGATTACCTGAAGCGATGTGACAAGTCTGTCACAGATGTATGACACGCAACTGACTTACCTGTGACAATACCTGACGCGATCTGACAAATCTTCCACATCTACATGTGTGTAATCGTTGCATGAAGAATCATTGAGTTTACTCTTTTCAATAATATCTTGGCAGTGCCTATAAATGGTATTTATCTTGTTCACCATTGACTTGGCCATCAGTTGCTGGATAAATGTGGAGACTGAATGAGCAGCACCACTATCAGAACATCAGTAAAATGTTGAGATAAGTTGCAGAGGACGCGAGATCACTGACGTCTTTATTCTTGAAGAAGCAAGGAACATAACAGTAATTTGATAGATTTTGAAACATCGTCAGTCTTGAATCAAACTTTGACGTTTTTGTCTTAGATCCAGTCAAGATCCGTTCTATTCACACACAATTGGTAGGTAGACGTGCATAGAGCGAATCAAGGACTACTAAGATATCTATATAGCTACCTAGATATAGCTATATAGATATCTTGGTAGTCCCTGAACGAATCTATGATGTACATAGCGCGATTGCATGATTCTTCCGAATCAATGACTGAAACACATCTGATATCACTGGTCTGTATAATTTCTACGCGGTCTTAATGTTCACACGGTTTTCATTGCTGCCATGAATGACAAAATTTGTGCTACCTAACTTTAGAATCATGATAACTTTTGACAGATGGATTATCATATTCTGATCTTTCACATGTTCGAAGAATTCGTCATTCTACTGATATTTCCTGATCAATCCGTTTTTTGCCAAAAGTATGGATGAATGAATAAAAATTTTTTTTGTAGCCATCATATCAGAGTGTCATTTTTGCGGCAGTCACGGTAAATAACGTGTTTACTTTTCTTAGAGAAAGGTATTTTGTAACGCTATTGCAGCCGGATTTCAGAACTGCATTGTCACTTTTGTGAACACATTTGCGACAATTGATTGAAATGATTTATTATTGAAGAATAAGAGCAGGGTTTATTAGAGATGGGGCTTCTATGAAAATTTTGGCATTGTTGGTGCAGGTCCCTCAGAGACCTGCAGGGGGTCCAGTGGACCCCAAAGGTTTTCTGTTTCATTTTTTGCGCTGAGGATATATCAACCGCTGATACCTATCCAAAATCATCATTTTTGACAGTGAATCTGCATGTGTTATTTCATTTCAATTGAATCAGTAGAAGTGTGAGTAGAAGTATGGTAGATAGGCCAAGGAGTCCACTGGACCCCTCTCGGATCTCAGAGAGTGTAGAAATTCCCCATCACGATGTTTTTTGCTGTCAGATGAAAAATGATTTTGGACATGTCCACGATGGTGCATAAAGAGTGAAATTCATTTATTCATTGTTTACATCATGCTCGTGGATGCGCGTCGTGTTGGAAGATCGTAAAATGTGAATAATTTGCTTTCGCACATGATCTCACGTGACTGGTGGACCTATATGAACAACTGGACATAAATCAGTGTGCCAAATGAAAGCTATGATTATATTCGTAGTTCAACACTAAAAACATACTGTTGACAAAGTTTTCACAACATTAATTGATGAGTTTGAGATCTCCACAGCTGCTTCATGGGTATAAAAGTACAGAAATTATGACTCCTTTTACGCCTATTTTTGATAGACATGCATAAATTTGAAAATATGGACAATTGTGAGGGTTTTGATGTATGCATTAGATCAATATCACTAAAATCAACTATCTGAGGCTCTATGGTGACAGCAAACATCGCGAAGGCGCCTCCTAGTACAACTGATAGTGTACTAGATGTCGTTGACTTTTAAAAACACTATATTTTCGCATGTGTTTGCTGAGAGGACTGGAAGACACTCAAACGATTAATAATATCGTCCATCATTGTTTTACTTAAAATCAATTTCTCTGATGTTTTGATATCGATTTAAGCAGGGAAACTAAGAATTTGTAAATGGTGTCCACTGGACCTCCCCTCCGGTCTCAGAGGGTGTGACTCAGGTCTCTGTGTGTTTATGGAGGATATAATTGAACAGAGGTCTTCATCAGAAATTGGGAGTATTTTAGAGAGAATGCGGCACACAGTTGTGCATTTAGGAGGCAAGTCTACATGTTAAAAAGATGAGTCGCTGCGTTGAAGACCATTTGCAAGTGAAAACTCAAAGTTTTGAAGCAGTTCCGTAGAATTCTATTTAAAATGAAGAAATATCTGTAAAACTGATTTTAGAATTTCTAATCATCGGCTTGCAAGTATCGCATTCACAGCATTCTGTGTATACCGATGGCTGGTATATCCTGATGACTGTATGATTATTGAGCCTGTTGGATCTACACTATCAGACAGCAACCCACGCACGGCGTTGACGTGAAGTGTCGCTCTATTGTACTGCATCCTGACATCCTACGTTCTATCGGTGTGACGGTCCAGTGGATTGGTGTGCGGCTTCTACTTTCAGGGTCCGTAGTTCGAGACCGCCGGCAACCTTATTTTTACCAATTCTGCAACAATCATTTCTTGTCGTCACTGCGGTGTGCGGTCGGTCTGTTAAGCGCGTCTCGTCTAGTTGAAGTTTATCGCAAATAGTTGGTGCAATACCCTTATAGAATTTGTCAAAAATTAAATCACAAGAACTGCTGTTTCCTGTTCTTTCTCCTAATACGTCTGATAGCAAGCTGTAAACATTGCTGCCTGGCAAGGATGTCGAAGAAAACTACGAAGGATTTAAAAGATCTACTGCAACTTACTGACAATGAAATTCGACGGACAACGCTCACTAAGGCAGATCTCCTTGAAGCATTGCTACTCGCAAAGAATAAACCCAATGCTCAATCCAATGTGGTTATTGATCATTCGCCTGTCGGACATTCAGCATTACTTTCTGAGATAAATTCCAAACTCGATTTCCTTATTTCGGAGAATAATTCATTGAAGAAAGAAGTTGACCAACTAAAGGAAACTGTGAAAACACAGAATGCAGTTATTGAACGGCATGAAAGAGAAATCCGTAGGTCCAACATCATAATATCAGGAATTGATGCAAATGTGGACGTCAAAACGGCAGTTACAAATGTGCGTAATGCGATCAACGTCTCATTAGATGTTTCCAAAGATTGTGAAAGTGTCTATCGCCTTGGCAAACCTAATTTTGCCATCGGTCATCGTAAGATTCCTATCAAAGAGGTTCTTCGAAATGTGTCAAAGAAATGGGAGATTTTAAAGGCTGCTAAGTTGTTGAAGCAACGAAACGATACGAAGAACATTTATAACAATTGTGACCTGACACCCATTCAACGGGAGATGGAAAAAGAATTGAGAAAGAGGCGTGATATTGAGAAGGCGAAACCGGAAAATTCTGGAAAAATCATTCGAATTCATAGAAGCATCTTATATGTTGATGATGTCAAAATTTATGAAGCAGAACAGGATTTTCGGCTATGATTATTAACCAGTGCTATAAACCCTCATCAAATCGTCATTTACCATCATTCATCCTTGCGAATGTACAATCTTTGTTGCCGAAAATTGACGATGTTCGAATAACTGCATGTACTTTAAAACCTGATCTCTTTATGTTTACTGAAACCTGGCTTTGTGATACTATATCAAGCTCTCTCGTCGACATTCCTGGTTATACAGCTATTAGAGACGATCGCTTATCTGCTCATCGAGGTGGAGGTGCGGCGTGTGATTGAGCAATACCCGGTTGTATTCATTAAAGAGTTTATCAAAATAATGAAATCGGATATCCTTCCTGCCATGAAGTTGAAATTCTGCAGTAGACTCATCGATGGCGAGGGCATCGAACTGGACACCTGGAGTTGTCCAGTTGTTGTCGGATTAGTTGATATCGGTAACGGAAGTCAAATCTGGGCAAACCAAAATATCATATACAATTCTACAAGTTATGAACAGGAATTTGGTAGAAGTATAAATAATTTTAGAATGCAAACAGGCACTTATCCAATTGCCATGTTGATTGAACTCAATGATAATGAAAGAGTCCCTGACCTAAAGACGCATGCTAGCCGCTTTCCGGCAGCATATAGGACTTTGATTGCATGTGAATGTTCATTACAAAACTAGCTCCCACTACATTGTAAGTCAAAATTTGCTAATGCTGAAGCACTTTGTTACTAAAACCCTGATTTGACGTCCTTCTGGATCAACCCTCATAGACCTGAGGTGGTCCAGTGCACCCCAGGACCGAATTTTCTATGTCTCTTCTTCTACACTAGGTAGGTGATATGTCACGTTCAATTACGCGTAATTACACATGACCCTAAACATCCGTGGCTACGCGTGACATTTCTGCAACATCTGTCGGCAGTCCTGTTATATAGACTTTGCGTCTCATGTGTCTGTATGTATCAGAGGCTAAACAATGTGATAGGACCTCCATTTCATGCTCAGGGAAGACAGAACATCAACGCGGACAACCGTAGACGGCGCATAGACTGTAAACGCTCGCCCGCACGCATTCATAAACATTCCCCAAGGTTTGACGGCATCAGATCACGTGATTGCTGACTCATATCGCAGCGCTAATGTACGCGCGTAGAGGTGTAAACTGCCCTTAACCAGGGATGTGTGGGGTGCTCCGTAATTGCGCGTGGCAATGTCACTTTTTCCATCGACGGTATATTAACCTCTCATGTTCATGCAATATCATCATTTCTGACAATGATTTTGCATGTGATATTTCATTTCAATTGAATTATTACGATAATGGGAGACAGGTTTACTGGCTCACTGGAGCCTCCCACAGTCATCAGAGGGTCTGAAAATTCCAAGCTTCCACGGGACGAGATTTCTGTGTTCCACTCCCACCCGATTCGTGCTGTATTCCAATGGGAATTCCCACAGGAACTTCAACTTCAAAAGCGATATTCAAAATTTACGATTATTTCCCATAGTGGTTCCCATAAGCCAAGAAGGTGTTTGATCAGCTTTGCCGACAGAAGCCCCTAGCAGCTACGTTAGGGGATATCCTATACCACTGTAAGTCTATAGGTACCGAAACAAGTTTAGGCCAACCTGAGTAAAAAAGATTATCCACTTATTTAGGATTTATTATCAGATTTTCCCTCGATTTCTCAAATAATAACTACACAAACCATAAAGTAAGTATATAGTATATAGAGCATTGGATGACGAGACTTGATGTTGGGTATTGGTTCAGATTGCTCATAACCACAGAATCTAGCGCAGAGGCGAGTATCTCGACTAGTAAATGAGTGTTCGTTCGGAGACGTTCTTCGGCATATTCTCTACAGAGTGAAGAAGACAACCTGAGTGACTAGAAATGACTTTCTGTCGAATTTGTAATCGTTCTTCGTTGAAATGAAGAACGCATTGAATGCTAAAATATCTATACAGTTGTAGAATATCAACATTGGCCATCTAACAGATTTTCTCCGACAAAAAAAAGCTCACCAGCTTCATCCATTCGATTCTCTCCTTTGCCTTCATTATAATCCATTATCATGTATGGCTTCTGTTTTGCATCGCTATTTACGTCTGTATTTGTATGAGATGAACTCAGAAGGATAACTTGCTTGTTATGTTTGGGGCAGTATGAGGCATAGAGTAAGTATATGTAGGTAGAGTGTCGACTCACAAAAGTGTCTGCATATAGTGAAATGTTTTCTATCAAAATATTCAGCTTTTTGCCGAGACTACGTTAGTAGTAACCCCGTGGCAAATTCACGCGCAAAATGTGAAATGCTGAGTCATCATGCTGACTCACCCCCCCTCTGGCAGGAAGGTGAGGGAAGTGGTCAAGGATGTGTGGGGAGGAATGGGTCCGTGAGGAAACGGGTCCCTCCCCCCCCCTGGAAGGAAGGAAGGAGATAGGAATGTGTGAGGGATAGTGTGGAAAGGGTAGGTGTTGGTGGTGTTGGGATGAGAAAAGTTGGAAATCGACAGGAAGGAGGGTTTGGATGGGAAAACCGAGTGCAGATTCGGACTCTACGTGAAATTTTGGGTTAGGAAGGATGTTTCCAGCGACATTGGAGAGAAAAAGTTTTGAGGACCCCCCCTCCTGCCAAACTTCCAACTTTGGTGTGAGAGATCGTAGAAAGTCGTTCAATAGCTCATTTGAAAGCTGAGAATGAGAAAAAAGCAGTGGAAAGCTCAGTTTGGACTAATTTTCTTAGGTTTAGGGAAGAAAATGGCAGGAAACCGTCAGAGTTGGAAAAGGCAGGTGTTGGAGGTTTTGGGATGAGAAAAGTCGTTTTTTGGACAGAAGGAGACCTCGGATGGGAAAACGGAGTGCAAATTCGGAATTTTTGGCCAATTTTGGGTTAGGAAGGATATTTCCAGCGAAATTGGAGTGAAAAAATTTTGAGGACTTCCCCCCCTCGGAGCGATCTTCCAACTTTGGTTGTAGACATCGTAGAAAGTCGTGCAGTAGCGCGTTTGAAAGCTGGGAGTGAGACAAATTCAGTGGAAAACATGGCTTGTTCGTATCTGCCTTCGTTTAGAGGTGAGATGTTATTGAAATTTTGGGACCTTGGCGAAAAA